>OZ005649.1:211658149-211682149 GCA_963930645.1 Salticus scenicus
GGATGGTAGTACGAGATCCATGAACTTTCTGCTATACAATTAGACATTCTCTGGCTGCAAAAGGCACCGACGTCAGTTTGAGTACTATTACAAGACGTTTGGACAAAGATTTTAGTTTATCATCCCATAAACCTCCAAGGAAACCTCGACTTACTCTAAGTAGTAAAAAAAAACGACTGTCTTACTCCAGACGATATCAGAAATGGACAGTACAGAAGTGGAGTAGGGCTTTATTTTCTGATTAGTCAAGTGTGCAGCAATTGTTTGCCCGTTTTTCAAGTGTTCATCTCCCAAGGGTAAAAAGATATGATGAGAGATATAGGATTCAAACTGTGAAATATCTTCCAAATCAACTGATATGGAGTGCAATGTCTGTGTCCGGTACTGCTAATCTGTATTTTGTGCCACCTAAACCCCTATGAACGGAAAACGGTACCTTAATTTGTTACTCGAGAAATTGAAGCTTCACATGCGTGTTCATAAATGTTCAATTTTCATGCATGATGGAGCTCCGTGTCACAGGGCGAAGATTGTCAAGGAATATCTGAGATCACAGAAAATCAAAGTGCTTGACTGGCCAGATAACCAGAGCCTGATTAAGGGGGAAGCACACATTATTTATACTTACACCGTTATTTTTTAACAAATACTTTCCTCCTATAATAAACAGAAAATTCTCATTAAAAATTATTTAAAAAAATTCTGGTGTCCAATAACGGTGAGTAAATTGCATTGTTTTACACCGTTTATTTTTTATAAAAAATATTTCCTCGTCAAAGCGTGGAATTTCTATGACATGAAGTAAAAAATAATTTAAAAAATATTCCGGTGAGAGCGGAGATAATGTGTGCTTCCCCCTTAATCAGGCTCTGCAGATAACAGACCATATTCAAATCCAATAGAGAATCTGTGGTGTGGTGTGAAAAATAAAGTTGCCGAAAGCAGCCATTCACTGCTCCGGCACTTGTTGAAGCAATAAAGCGTGCCTGGTGCACAGGCATTTCTAAAGCTTACTGCTAGTCTCTTATTTATCGCATGCCTAAGAGGATTGCACAAGTTATTAAAAACAAAGGAGGTCTTACAAAGTACTGATTTTAATTATAGTAAATAACCATGTACAGTCTATTTTGTTCTTTTATATGTAAAATAGTGTGTTCATTTTGCAGAATTCCATTAAATCTGTTGTTTCTATGGGTGGTCTTAAACTTTTGCAAATGACTGTATACGGGAAATAAAACTGTTCCTAAACCTATTTTGATTTATTTTTAAAGTAGATTGAACATTATTATGTTGTCTCATTGATCTTAGTCATAATCTGCAATACATCTTTATAGTATTGAAATGCAGGGTAAGAGAAAGTCGTGTGAGTGACACAAGAGATTTAATAAATTTTCAAAGCATGTGATTATAAAATTTATCCAATTTATTTATCATATCAATATATATAAATCTTAAACTAGCTGTGGTAATAATTTGTATTAACATTTGCTACTTGGTACCCATATGTAAAATATTAATCTCTAATGAAGAAGTAGACTGGTTTGGAATGGAGCAGAATAAAGTTGAAGGAAACAGGTAAATACAAAGTCTACCGCCTCATGCACGTTCGCCAATGACATATATGTCAATATTAAAATTTCTCATATATTTAGGAAACGAAGAAAGTACTTAAATAGAAATACAATATTGATTTTCACTCATGAAAATGCACTCATTACATTGAATTTTAAATTACATTTCCATTTTATTCCTTTAAAAATTTAAAAGCATTTGTATGATATATATAAAATTATATTACCTCCATAATAGTTTTTCTAATTAAATAATTAATTAAACAATTAAATAATTAAAGGAATGTAAAAAGCTAATTAGAAATACTTTTGAGAATTCACTAATCTTTTATTTATTGTTTGTTTTATTTATTTATTTATTTTTATTTTTATTTTCAAATTTTCATCTTTTTTATTACCATAATTTATGTTTGATAATATTTATTCTATTTAATCATGATAAATTGCTATAAAAATACGGTAAACATTTCTGTATGAAAATGGTTGAATCAAAATAGACAGAAATTTCTCCTTTTTAAAAATATCCTGATAAAAGGGCAAAGAATTCAAGCTCTGCTATAAACTTGTTGCGTAATAAATTTGATATTTATTTCTTTGCATATATTTTGTTTAGAAAATTAAATTTTTATTTATACATCCATTAGTTTTTTAAAGCATACATGCAATACTTACTAAGAACTTTAAGTTGAGCTGCTGCCCTTATTGGAGTGTGATTTAAAGCTGGACCAACCTACCAAATTAAGAAAAAAATGAAATTAACATATACAGCATATTAAAACATGCAGAACCTAAAAGAATAAATATATTTGAGGCTATATTGTACATTCTGATTCAATTAAAAAACATGTTTAGTGGTAGGGCATCTCATAAAAGAATTAAATTCCATAATTTTATTTATTATTATTTGTTTTTAAATAGAAGAAAGGATTTTGATTTCTTGTAATAAGTTTAATATAACTGTGTATTGTTGTTAAATTTACTTCAGTGTATTTTGAATTTAATTGAAATGTTGATAATTCTGTATTATGTACTAATTATTATGTGGAATTTATTAAAATTAAAATAGCACTTCTTATGATTAATATAATTAATTTTAGTAAATAACACAAAAGAATATCGTAAAATTTCAATAATGCAAAGAAATAACACAGATATAGAGATAAAATTTATTTTGGTTATTAATTTATTCTTATATAAACATTTTTCTAATTATAGTTGTTAATATTGATTCGTTTGGTTTTAGGAAGGCATAGATTTATGTAAACCTCATACACCTTATTTTACAAAGACATCCTTCTGTTTTATAAAACGCTTGAATTAATTTACAACTCTGTGTGATAATTATGAAAAAAAAGTCTGAAGTATAACACATAAAAATTAAGTTTCTATCTCGAAAACTCAATTATAACAGAGGTGACTTTAGGATACCTTTTAACTAAAAGTTGTGATAACACTTATGAAATTGCTGGATGCCCCAAAAGTTTTGTTTACATCGATTTTTTTCAAAATCCATAGAAAATTGAAAAAAAGCTTTACTATTATAGAAAAAAGAGACAATTTCAAATAGACTTAATTTTGCCTTCAGATAGGCTTTAAGTTAGCTTGGAAACAATTTGTTTGTGGATCACTTCAGAAGTTACTGACATTTAATATCTGTTTTTAAAAGAGATTGGTTTAAGGACTTCATTAGGTGATGTTTGATGATACCGACTAGGAGCTCAAATTAATTCTATATTGTAGAGTTAAGAACGTCATGACCTGGTAAGTATTCAGGTCTGAAAAAAATCATTCATATTGTTTTTGCATCACACTTGCACGCATATTACTTCATGCTCTTTTCTCTACCCTGATGGAGTTAAATAAAAATGGAATTGACCAATGATATAAACACTTTTTCAAAACTTTACTGATGTAACTCATGAACGTTCGTTACTTATTTTAATTTAAAAAGTGGTAAATTGATTTAAAAAGTGGCTATTAGATACGTAGTTCATCAGAAATATGCAAAAAAAAAAAAAAAAAAAAAAAAATTGAAAAATTCTTGGTTTGAATCATCTATGTGTTAACCTGGTTAATGTCATGTAATATTTGACATAGTAAATAAATAACTTTTTAAATGAATACTATGCATTGCAAATAATTCACAACAATCTATCTATCTATATATATATATTGGGGGGGGGGGGTCGAAATAATACCACATCTATAGCTGCAGTGGCGAAGCGTCCATGGAAGCGATGGAAGCAGCGCTTCCCTTATTCAAGTCTTTTATAAACAGTAATGAAGTTACGTCGCCTCGTCGAAAGACTGAATTGATTCTTCCTCTGCTTATGGAAGCGCTTAGCTTCGTCGCTTCCATAGTTTTCTGACGCACGCCAATATTCTAATTAATAATCCGGAAAATTCTGTACTGATAAGTATAAAAGATTTAAGTCCAAAAATGTCGATTTTGAGTTAAGTACATAGTCAGACTCAGAAAAAAATTCTCTATCGATTGGTATAAAGGATTTAAATCCATGTCATTTAGTCTTTGAGAAAATCCATTGGTAAAAAAAGATTCAATTCAGAAATTTAGCATTAATCTTTGGTATAAAATATTTAATTCAATTTTTCCCTTTATTAAATGAAGATTGACAATCACTGAATGGTATAAAGCGTATAAACCAACATAATCACTTTTTCCTAATCGATTCTGCTGATTGGTTTTTAGTTAGTTTAACTTTATTTTTCGTCTTCTGAAAAATCAAGAATATGGACTTAAATCCTTTATACTTATCAGTACAGAATTGTTACCAGCATTTTTTTTTTTTTTTTTTTTTTTTTTTTTTAACACCAATCTTTGATTTTAGAGTGTTTTTCTTCTCATTTCATCGTAAATACATTTGAAGAGAATTACTCTAAAAATTAAGTGGTGTGGTAAAACCATATCTACCAACCATCTCATTAATAAACGAAAGATTTTTAATACTCGCCATTTTTTCACACCAGTCTTCTTTTTAGAGTAAGTTTATACTTATTTAATCGTAACCACGTTTGGACAGAATTGCTCTGACAATTAAACGTACTTGCCAACCATCTCATTATGAATCGTAACATTATTAGTACCCGCCTTTTTTTTTTTTTTTTTTTTTTTTCATATCAGTATTGTTCAGAGTAATTTTATTGTTATTTAATTGTAACTACTTTTGGAGAAATTTACTCTAACAAGGGAAGTGTGAATTAGTAAAATCGCTATTGAAACCAAACCAACCTTAAATTAAAGAGCATGGTCGAAAACATTGCATACTTGCCAACGTACTAATTAGTATTCCGTAAAATTGTTAGCCCCGCCTTCTTTTTCACACCAATATAATTTTAGAATATTTTTTTTCTTATTTAATCGTAATTGCTTTTGAGGAATATTATTTTAAAAATTTACTGGTGTGAAAAAAAGGGGGGGGCTAACAATTTTACGGATTACTAATTAGTATGTTGGCAAGTATGACATTGGGTACCGTACAAATTTGCTGCAACAACTCCCATGGGGGTGAGATATGCCCTCTATTAGTTTTAGTTATTTCTATAAAAGCCAACAAAACACACATCGCTGTGTGAACAGATGTTGCAGTGCTAGCGTGCTTGATTTCGGATGCGGAGGACGTGGGATCGAGTCCCCGCAAGGGCGTTTTGTTATTTTTTCGATTTTTTTTTTCCTATACGTTTTTAATTAAATTAAATTATTAATTTAAGAGAAAATATATATTACATTAAGAAGGTTTTTTTTTTTTTTTTTTTTTTTTTGAGTATTCCAATTAATAAAGTATTGAGAATGAATTTAAGAATTGCATTTTTTTATTTATAAAAAGGAAAACCATGTTTAAAGCTACGAATATAGTTTCTAATTTATAACAATTATGATTAAAAATAGAAAAATCATGAAACCATAAGTATTTTTCACAATTAGAACAAGAAATGTAAAAAGATTGACCACAATTATTTGTATTTCAATTTTGTTCAACGTAAATTATTGTTCATCACGAAAATTTTGTCAAATATTTGGCTTTTCGTCGAGATTACTTGATTTGTAAAATTCATATTTTCCCAGATTTTGAAATTTTTAGATGTAAATTAATTATAAATTAGTAAAAATCATTTTGAGAAAATTTGTCATTGTCTTCAATATTATTGTCAGTTCTTCTGACACCACTAAATTTCACAGTTGTTTAATGAAATATTTGAAATAAAAGTTAAATGCGACGTCGAATAGTTAAGCAACAGCTGTTCATCATTCAGGATTTTTCATGCAAAAAATTGCCTGAATAAATAATACAATTGAGAGCAGACGATTAACTCTTGTTGTTAATGTCGTCGTTAAAAAATAGTAATTAATAATTTATAAAAAAAACAATCATTAACAAAATTTTATCTGAATGTAACCATTAACAAAATCTTACCTAAATATAATATAAAAGTATTTCCCGTTAAATTATTAATTTCTTTAAATTTAATAAATAAATAAATTGGTTAAAAATAAAAATAAAAAATATGAAATTGTCCGCGCTGGAAGAAAGAAAAAAAGAAAAAAAAAACTTGTTTTAATATAATTAATATTTTCTCTTAAAATAATGATTTAATTTAATTAAAAATGTCAAAAATAAATATTTCAGTTGAAAAAAAAAAAAATAATAAAATACAAAACGCCCTTGCGGGAACTCGATCCTACTACCTCTGTATCCAAAGTCAAGCGCGCTAGCATTGCACCATTTGTTCATACTACGCTTTGTGTTTTGTTGGCTTTTATAGAAATAACTAAAACTAATAGAGGGCATATCTCACCCCCATGGGAGTTGTTGCACAAATTTGTACGGTACCCAATGTTTTCGACCATGCTCTTTAATTTAAGGTTGGTTTGGTTTCAATAGCGATTTTACTAATTCACACTTCCCTTGTAAGTGGCGTGTAAGATAAGGGAGTGCTTTAAAGGGGCGTAACAATGTTACGATTGTTAATGAAATGCAGACCTGCCAACCTAATCCGGCAAATTGTTAACGCCCATAGAAAAACGCCCCTTTTTCTACACCACTAAATTTTTAGAGTATTTGTTTTCTTCATTCATCGTATATATATTTGAAGAGAATTACTCTAAAAATTAAGTGGTATAGAAAAAGGGGCGGTACTAACAATTTGCCGGATTTGGTTGGCAGCTCTGGAAATGGTTGGCGAGTATGGAATTAAGTGGTGAGGAAAAAGGGGCGTGTTCTAAAAAACTTCCGATTCATAATTAGGATGTTGGTAGATAATGAAAAGGGCGGGCACTAACAATACTTCGGATTAGGTTCGCAGCTCTGCACGTCTCTTCATTATGTGAAAAATCTAGGCAAATGTATATCATTAATGTAGCAAGATGTACTCACCATTACTAAGAAATCAAAAGGATATTTGCATATGACTTCTTCTGAAACAGCATTTATTAAACTTCTTAATAGTGCTACCTTCAACGTACAGGGAAGCGACAGAGGTTTAAAATCCGATTAAAATATATAAATATTGAACTTTAAATATATCGGATAAAAATATTCAATATATTCCTTAAAAATACATTGAATATTTAGTTTCAGTGCGAAACTAATCAAGGTTAAATGGTTAAAACGGATTTTAAAATAAATCGTTTCTCTTTAGAGAAAAATATCTGTTTGTAATGCTCAAATGAAAAATTTGCAGCATTTCAACAGCGTTTTCTTCTTCTTTGCTAATATGTGAGCAAATACCATTTTTTATTGATCATTTAATTTTGTTTCAATTTTTCGAGGCAGCTCGTTCGACAACAGTGCGTACTATTTTAACTATAACTTAAATCTTCTCTCTCTCTCTCTCTGTATATATATATATATATGTAGACCTGCTAACTATGCTAGATTACCCGTAATGGTATTAAGACCCGCCTTTTTTTCACACCAGAATAGTTGTAGAGCAATAGTCTTCTTATTTAATCATGAGAACATATTGCTGAATATTACTCTACAACTATTCTGGTGTGAAAGAAAGGCGGGGGGCCTAATACCATTACGGAAAAACTACCATAGTTAGCAGGTCTATATATGTATATATATAATTCATTTTCGCAAGGCACTTACTACGCTATATATTTTAAATATTTAGTGATTTTGCTTTGATACTTCTGTAAATCGGAGAAAAATTGATATTTATTTAAATTTTTTGAAAGCAAAAATTGTTGCAAGTCGTATATTGAATACAATATATTGTATATTGAATACAATAGAAAAAAAGATCACAAAGTTATGGTTAGATATTTAATAATCACGCCATTTAAATTTAAACATGTGTGCGACTTAATGTAAAGCATGCGTAATCTGAAATTGTGTGACACTATTCTCATGTAAATAATTTAGGCGAATTTGCCTGTCGACACGGAATATATGTGCCAGAAAAACACTTAAAAATTTATTCAATAATCTTTTAACATAAACTTTGCCTTTAGAAATATATATATATATGCAAAAAATTGATTAAAAAAAGAAATAATAATAAAAGAAAGAAAGAAAGAAAGAATTTTGTTTGTGATAAAATTTATAATAAAAAAGGCAGTTAAATGCCACTTAAAGCAAAAAATTGCGATAAAAATGAATAAATCTGGGATTTATTTATAATTAATTTTCTCTGGCAGCGAGTTCTTTTAAAATTAATTCAAACTATACCAGTCAACATCCTAATTTACAGGGATGGAACACGGGCGCAGAATTCATACCGGAATCTGTAGAAGAAATTTTTTTACCTATAATGTCGTTGATTTAAGAAGTAGACATTTTTCTTACATTGATAGTGGTATGAATTCTGCGCCCGTGTTCCATCCCTGTAATTAATATTCCGTATTTTTTTTTAGTAATTGTTTTAAATATCTTCCTTCTTATTCTATTGTAATTACGTTTGTAAAATATTATTTTAAAACAATACTGGTGTGAAAAAAAGGCAGGGCTGCCAATACTACGGAATACTATTTAAAACATTCGCGACCGCTTAGATTCACGTCATTTGAAAATCTGTAACTCCGCAAGTGGGCATTTCTTTCGCAATTTTTGTGTTATTTATTTCTTAAGAATCTACACAGTATACATATTTTTACAATCAAATATACTATAGATACAAATACTTTGATGAAAAAGAATGTAATTACAATGTATTTCCATTTGTAATATAAATCTGACGACAGAAAGTAAGTATTGTTTTGAAATATTGTAACTTCGGAGAATAACGCCCACCGGGGGACCTTATCGTCAGGAAGACAAGAGTAGGCGGTCGAAAAAGTGTTAACATATTGGCAGGTATGCTCAAATGTATAATAACGACCAGAGTTGCCAACATTTTAATTTATTCTTAAGCATTTTTCGCACGCTTTTATTTCATACCACTTTTACTTATTTTATTGTAGTTATTTATTGGATAAAAAATTCTATATATAAAATAATGAGAAATATAGGCGGGGTTAAAAATGCTGGCTACTCTACAAAGACTGAAAAACAGCTGTTTTAACCAACTGTAAAGTAAATTAAGATTTACAAATATGATTTCAACATCCTTCAATGATATAAAACCAGTTATGAATAATGACAGTTTTATTAACATCTTTTAAAACTGCTTAAATAAAGCTAAATCGATTTCATAAAAGAATGACGATTTCGATTTATTTATCATAGTACAGTGAAGTCTCGTACAACAATAACAATTTTATTTTTTAACACCACTAATTTTATATCAAAACAACTGCTTTATATAAACTAAATCTAGTGTATTAATCAATAGATTGGTACTCTAAAAATCTAGTGTTGTTAAAAAATAAAACTGTTTTATTTATTTGCCATCTCTGTTACCACGTTGTACGAGACTTTACTTTTACTATATATAATCTTAAGGCTACATATGAGTCCGATTTATTTTTTCACCCTTCTGTCATTCTACGGAAAACGTGCAAGAACTAATATTAAAGAAACAAAATTCGAAAAACTTATTCTTTTCATGAGATTTTCTTGTAAGAAACAAAACCCACATAGGATCACATAGTATAAGAAAAGAATGGATCTATGTGATGTTCAGATTTATAAAGATAAAATCTTTTTTGTAAAAAAATAGAACCGACTCCAAAAAGCAACTACTATTCAAACAACTAAAAAAAAAAAAAAAAAGAAAGAAAAAGAAAAAGAAAAGAAATTGGTATGAAATGAAACTGCAAATTGCGCCTAAAAGTATAAAATAATTTCCTTCGCCAAACAACCTATAACACTACAATTAATCATAACTTTTGAAGTCGGCGCAAAATTAAATAAAATGTAATTAGTTTTTAAAGGTTTGTTTTTAGATCCGTAGCAAAAAATGCTGTTGTCTCGAATGATCCATTTTCATGTTTCCTTTATTATTTTATCACTGTATACAATTGTCCCATTATTAGTATCTACATAGAACAGTGAACATTCTTCCCAATACTGTATTTATGTTTCTACGAAGTTAGAGCGTCCTTTGCAAATTTGGTATAATTTTTATAACTATCATTCTTGGTGGCTTTCGGATTTAGCGATCAAAACGTAATGCAAAAATATACACGCAAGATGTATATTTTCATAATATATATTGTACGAAGTATTGTTTCATATTCTTGATTACTCTCTTAATATACCTTATCAAAATTATCATGATATCCCAAAGAAATTAAATATGTTTGCCAGATAATTTTGCGATATTTCTTTCCAGCATCTTCGCCAACTTTTGCTGCTTACGAAATCTTATTTGTTTTCTTGAATCAAAGTATTTTTCTGCTGCGTTTTGCAGGTGACAATGTGAGATGTGTATTTTGAATCCGATTTGATTTTTGAATTGAATAAAGGTATCAATTTTCATATAATTTTGCGCCGACTTCAAAAGTTATGATTAATTGTAGTGTTATAGGTTGTTTGGCGAAGGAAATTATTTTATACTTTTAGGCGCAATTTGCAGTTTCATTTCATACCAATTTCTTTTCTTTTTCTTTTTCTTTCTTTTTTTTTTTTTTTTAGTTGTTTGAATAGTAGTTGCTTTTTGGAGTCGGTTCTATTTTTTTACAAAAAAGATTTTATTTTTCTCTTTTCAGTGAAAACTTATTTATATAGCAGAACATCAGAAGACGTTCGATGGCAGTTTCACAAATCACAACTTCCAAGAAAAGTGACATAACTCAAAAAATGGTTTATGTCTCTAAAAATTCGTGAAATGCACCCAACGTGAACAAAAAAGTTACATCTCCATCTAGAAAATTATCCACTCGAGACAGAGTTGTGCCAGTTTTATTCTAGTCAAATTATTTTTAAGTTTATTTTTCTCAAATGCTGCATTTTTAAGTTGTGTCACTTTTCTTGCCTTTATCGGATATGAACAAAAAACTATCTATTGAATGAACATACGATAAATTAAAAAGTCTTTAGAAATGTAAAGAACCGATACGCTGTATTTGTAACCAAAAATTCTGTTAGGCATGTATATTGAACTTTACAGTGAATGCGTGTTACGCGCTGCGCTGGAAATTGCGCAGTGTAAAGTTCAAACAAAGTCAAAATATGCATTGCAGCTGACGGACAGAAGTTTCAACATTGATACTTACATACTGCTTTTACCAGTGTAGCTGCATGCGTTCAGCAGTTAGTGTGAGAACAGACTTTTGTGAGTATCCTGTAATTTGTTTATATCTTACTGAAATCACAATGAAACCTATTTCAGGCCAAGATCATTACGACAACAAAAAAAGTATTAAAATTAAATAATCTCTTACGAAGTTATAAGCTAACAAATTTCAACAACAACAACGAGAAACATGGTTTGTATTGAGAACATCTTCCTTTATGAAGTCGGTTTAAAAGTCTATGCGTTAATCGATGTGACCGCTTACAATAACCATACTTTGAATTTTACATAGCATAAATGTCACCCGCTACGCTACAACATATGCAATGTCGTTCAAGTGTGCACAAAATAGGAAATTGTGAACAAACAAATGCACGTTTTAAGCGTTCTGTTTTTAGCATTAATGTCTAAACTACCTTTTCGTACTAAATCGATGATGGTCTGCAATTTTATAATTCACTTTTTTCCCCTGTCTTGAACCGTTTCCGAGATAGGAGCGCTAAATCCACTGTTTTCCAACAGGTGGCGCTGTAGGCGGTTGAATCGCGTAGCACATGTCCACTTTACTATACCTACATAACACTTTTATGATTATAGCTGCAGCTGTTCAGCAGTTAAAAGAGTCGGGACTGACTTTTTTGGGCACCCTGTATTTTCTTTTGATCGTAAAGATATTGCAATAGGACCTATTTCAGACCAAGACCTTTCCAATAAAACAAAAAGTATGAAAATCGGATCATCCGTTCAGAAGTTATGAGCTAACAAACAAAAACAAAAACAAAAAAACATACGCTTTGAACTTTTTGAAGTCGGTTAATTAGAGCATCTCTTACAAAGTTATAAGCTTACAAACACCAACAACAACACATGGCTCGAATTAAGAACACCCTCAACAGTCTCCTTTCTGAAATTGGTTGAAAACGACTTTGCGCTAATCGATGTGACAACTTACAGTAACAGTACTTTGAACCACAGAATATACGTGTCGTCCGCTACGCTGCAAAGTGTGCAACGTAGTTCAAGTGTGCACAGTGTAGGAAATTGCGAACAAACTGCGCGTTTTAAGCGTTCTATTTTTAGCAATAATGTTTAAATACTGTCTTTTCATAGTAAATCGATGTTGCTCTACAACTTCGTAATTAACTTTTCTCCCATCTTGAACCGTTTTTGAGATAGAAGCGCTAAAACCGCTGTTTTTCACCAGATGGCGCTTTATTTTCTTTAGCTTGTAAATATATTACAACGGACCTATTTCAGACCTAAATTTTTACAACAAAACAAAAAGTATCAAGTAACCGTATTTTGAACTATATAGAGTATGTCTCACCAGCTACGCTACAACGTGTGCAATGTAGCTCAAGTGTGCATAGTGTAAGAAATTGCGAACAAACAAATAAACGTTTTTAGCATTGTATTTTTAGCATCAGTGTCTAAACTATCTTTTCGTACTAAATCGATGATGCTCTGCAATTTTATAATTCACTTTTTTCCCCTGTCTTGAACCGTTTCCGAGATAGGAATGCTAGCATGAATGTCTAAACTATCTTTTTGTACTAAATCGGTGATACTTTTCAACTTTGTAATTCACTTTTTTCTCTAGAACCGTTCTTGAGATAGGAACACTATCTCCGCTATTTTCCACAAGGTGGCGCTGCAAGCGGTTTAACCTTGTAGTACTGCATGGCCATTTTGCTATACTTACGTACCATTTTTATTACTATAGCTGCAGTCGTTTAGCAGTTAAAAGAGTTGGGACCGATTTTTTTGGGCTCCCTGTATTTTCTTTAGATCGTAAAGATATTACAATGGGACCTATTGCAGACCAAGACCTTTTCAACAAAACAAAATGTATCAAAATCGGAGCATCCGTTCAGAAGTTATGAGCTAACAAACATAAAAAAAACATACGGTTTGAATTGAGAACCTTCCTTCTTTTTTGAAGTCGGTTAAAAATTAATGGCATTTGTTACAATATACATATTTTAAAGTACGATATTTTTTATGTGAATTTAAAGACCACCAGAGCCTGATTAAGGGGGAAGCACACATTATCTCCGCTCTCACCGGAATATTTTTACAATTATTTTTTACTTCATGTAATAGAAATTCCACGCTTTGACCAGGAAATGTTTTTTATAAAAAATGAACGGTGTAAAACAATCCAATTTACTCACCGTTATTAGACACCAGAATTCTTTTGAAATAATTTTTAATGAGAATTTTCTGTTTATTATAGGAGGAAAGTATTTGTTAAAAAATAACGGTGTAAGTATACATAATGTGTGCTTCCCCCTTAATCAGGCTCTGAAGGCCACTAAAGAAAAGTTACTTCTCCTAAAATTTTTTAAATGGACTATAATGAATGTATCATAAATATTTTGAAATACATCATTTTCTTGGTTGTAAATGTATTCACTTGCAACCTCAATTATATTATAAAAATTTCATTAGAATTTTACTTTCCTGAATAAAATACTGATATATGTTCACATAATTTCACTCCGCTCCGCATGTCTCAAATATGCACAATGTCGAGTTCATATTTTCAACATTCCTAAGTACGTTGCATGATTTTCCATAATTACCTAAAATCTTTATTCTTATAGCTAATGCTATTACATTTCAACATAAATTTACTATATTTGTATAATTATGAACATGAAATTCTCAACACATATCCAAACCAGTAAACTTTGCACGTAAAACCCTCACGTAATTTTGGTTAATGGATTTAATATGCTGTTCGTCATAATAGTTACACTTATGAAGTTTTTGTAATACATTTCGCAGTTTTAGAAAATGTTTCTATTACATATTATATATATATATAAACAATATATGACTGAAATTTACTAAGCATGACACTCTAAATAAATTTTAAATGTAAAAACTAATTCACTGTCCTTAAAAGTTTATATATATATATATATATATATATATATATATTCGGTCTAATGTAAAGTCTATTATTATTATTACTATTATTATTATTATTATTATGTGTCATTATTTGTATATTTTCATGTGTAATAATTTTTTTCTGTTTTATCTTGAGGAGCCTCTCGGATAATATAGTTATATCTGAATAAAAATAAATTACGTATTGTATTGTAAATAAATATATATATATATATATATATTATAGATGACATTTTAATTTATTCTGGAGTATATTTAGCTACTCCTTAATTTCTCACCATTTTATTTATAGAAAAAATTGTTTCTCCAATATATAACTTGGATAAAATAAGAAACATTTACTCTTAATAATTTCACGACAACATGTTTTTGACGTTTTGAAAGTAAGGTCCGTCTGTAGGCGTTATTCTCCCAAGTTACAATATTTCAGAACAAAATTTTCTGTATTCACATTTATATTACAAATAGATAAACATTCTATAATTATATTCTTCCTAATCAAATTATTTCTTTCAGTAGTATATTTCACTGGAAAAATATAGACATTACAGGGAATACACTTAAGAAATAAACAACATACGAATTGCAAAAGAAACGCCCACTGGCGGAGTTACAAATTTTCAAATGACCCGAATCTACGTCAGTGGTCGTGAAAGTGTTAAAAAACAAGTGGCATGAAATAAAGGTGGGGCTAAAAATATTCCGAAACAAATTAAAATGTTGGCATCTATGATATATCTATATATACATACAGAATTGCCAGTATTTTAATTTATTCCGGAGGATTTTTAACCCCGTCTCTATTTCTCAAAACTTTATTTATAGAAAATATTTCTCCAATACGTAATTACGATAAAAAAAAAAAAAAAAAAAAAAAAAAAAAAGACTTAAAATGAAAGTAGTGTGGAATAAAGTCAGGGCTAAAAATGCTTCGGAATAAATTAAAATGTTGGCAACTGTGTATATATGTATATATGCCCCACATCAATAAAATATCTGTAAAGATGATAAAACAGAAAATAAAATAAAATAAAACAAAAGTTAGAGACCAGAGGCTTTAATAGAAAAAATTTTTAAAAGAAAAATGTATTTTTTTTTTTTTTTTTTTAATATGTAAATTTTAGAAAATACTTAGTAAATACTTAGCAAAGTACAGTGAATATTTACTATCACAATAATAATTTTTTTTTTTTTTTTTTTGTTCGCATGATAAAAGATCTCTTGGCATAGGTTCAGACTCTTTACTTACCTCACAACAAGTTTCTTAAACATCTTAAAAAAAAAAAAAGAGAGAAAGAAAGAAATGTTTCAATGACGAAGGTATTTATAAAACTGAAATACGCTTTCAACGTTGAGGTGATTAAGTCTATACAAGATAGTTTCAAGTTTTTGTTCACATTTAATGAAAAAACAAAACTTACCTTTAGTATCTCATTAAAACTTTCAATAAAAGAATCATATCAGAAAATCTTCATGAAAATAAAAATACAAAACAAATAACTTTTCAAACACTTAAAATATTTTTTTTTTTTTTTATTTAACTTCTGATATTATTTTATTTTTCAAACAAAGTATTATCATGTCTTTAGTTAAAACTACAATTTTTTATGCTTTTATTCTTGTTTTTTGTTTCACATTTAAATATATTTTGATTTGACGAACATTTGATTTCCAAATGTGTTTATAAAAATATAAATGTCGTATTTTTGTAAAAGACAATATTTTATTAAAAGAAACTGACACCTTTTGGATCTCCCGATAAAATACTTCGATAGGAAATATAAAGTAAGAAATAGGGTATTTTGAAGAAATTAAATTTTTCTACTCTGTGTCGCTTTTTTATAGTTACTTTCACTCAAAAAGTAAAATGTAATATTTTTTCTTCGTTGAGTAAAAAGACATAAAAAATTTTATTGCTCTCGATATTCGTGCATTACCAAGCCACAACTTTGAAAATATTCATTCGTAGCATACGAAAAGAAAAAAGTTTCCCCCTCTAAACTTTGCCGGTAATGTAAACTCTGTGTTTTTTTAATGTACATACAAATTCTACTTCCACAAACTTCCGTTTAAACTATGTTATTTATGAAAAAAGGCTTTTAAAGTTTAGAAAACGTAGAAAAAACT
Organism: Salticus scenicus; assembly: GCA_963930645.1. Taxonomy (NCBI): domain Eukaryota; kingdom Metazoa; phylum Arthropoda; class Arachnida; order Araneae; family Salticidae; genus Salticus; species Salticus scenicus. The sequence goes on from OZ005649.1 coordinate 211,674,409, forward strand.
TGTGACTACATGTAAAGGAAAAGAAACGGAATAGAAATGAATGCTTGTGGAGAAAGAAAAATAAACACGGTAAATATTTTTAGTTAAATTCAATTTTAAATATGAGAGTTTTACTGTGAATTGTTTGTATATAATTTATAATATTAGAACTAATTTTTTACTTTCTCTTACCCATAAGGTAGAGAAAGTATTATTTTAGGGTCAAATTTCGAAAGTGAGTTTTTGTTATATTTATACGTTTTGAGGTCCCCTGAATCCGAAAATCATGCTTTTAGCGAATGGTCTGTGTGTCTGTGTGAGTGTTATCAGCATGGCTCAAAAACAAATAGTAGCAGAAAGTCCAAACTTGGTATTCTAAATATGTATGATATAGGGATACTACACTAAGCTTTTTGTTGAGATGAAACAAATGGTTCGTGTACAGGGACGCCCAAGAGAGTTCAAATACATTACGTCTATGGGGGAAATTGCAGGTAAGTAGAGTTTAACATCTATAGACTGCACTAAACCAAATGATATAAATATATTTTTTTTTTATGTGCGCAAAAATATGTCTTTTGTAGAATATGGTAGGGAAATCATACACTGTTCATTTACACTGTACATACACTTTTCCACACAAAAAAATTAGATAGAAGTGCGACAATAGTTGCAAATTGATGGAAGTGTATTTCAGGCTGGGCCATATATTATTACTATAGGATTAAATTTAGGTGCACCATGTGGTCTGTATATAATCTTCGAAATATATACAGGGCTCCAAATATTTAAGCGATAACATTCTTTTTTGTTGTTAGTAGATGTGCTTTACTAATAATATTTTACCATTTCCAGGAAACCTGCTAGGGAATTGAAATGAATTCCTCATAGAGATATGGTAAATAATGTATGTTTTAAAGCTAAATATTCATTGCTTGTTTTTTGTATATTTACATGTATTGAGGCTTCCTGATTACCGTAGTCAAGTCTTTTAACGTTTCATTTTTGTCTGTGTATCTTAGAGTAACTTAAAAACGAATAATTACAGGAGATCCAATTGTTGTATTTTGAAGTTAATATAAGTTTGTTGCTGGAAAAGTTTGATCAAGATAGATAAGTTTCAAGGAATGTTGCGTGTGAAAGTTGTCTGAATAATTTTAAGTGAACTTTAATTTTAATGATAGATTTAAATTCTGTTTAAATATAGGTGTACTAATCAACCCTTTCACACAGAACCAATTACCATAGAAAACTCTTCCGAAGCCTAATTTGAAATGTTTTAACATTGGTGTACATAACAGTACTCGTTTTAGTACTCGTTTTGTTACCTCTTCATCTCAACCTGTATTTATAGTATTAAATTTCAGGGTAAGAGAAAGACGTGTGAACCCACCAGATTATTTTTATTAATAAATTATTTTAATGTAACGTGTTATTTTAATATTTAAAATAATAAAATAGTATTTTCGAAGCATATTAAGGTCAATATTTTTTGTTGCTTTATCTTAAAGTATATCCCAAAATTTTAAAATTTAGAAAATATATTGCTCTAAATATATTATGATGAACATCCATGTGATTTACTAGAGACACAAATAAACTAAGAGGAAATACATAATTAATTGTATAATATTGTACTTCCATTACCCAGTTACCGTAGGTAACAGAAATATTGTATTCAGTCAAAAATTTCGGTATGTATCTTTTAGCGATAGGTCAATGTGTATATGCCTATGTATTTGGGGAAAACTTTTGACTATTATATCTCCAAAACGGGTAAAGGTAGAGCAATGAAACTTAAGATATAAGACAGGTCCAAAATACAGAATGATTTTGTCAACCTTTGGTGAAAACTAGAAAACCGAAAGTTAGACATCGAAAACTGTAAAAGAGACTGCATGTTCCTATCTCAAAAATAGATTTAATGATTCTCTCCAAAGTTGTTATATATGCATCCGTTCAGATGTCCCGCTTACACACTTTCCTGCCTGCACTAACCCAGGTACTGGTCTTGCGTGCGGAAGCACCATACACATTCGTGCTGAGCGCGCCCACCTCTCTCTACACATTTTAATTTCACAGCCACGAAAGTAACTACAATCCATTCCAAGACGCGAAAATCAACCCCTATACGAAATTCACATTATAGAGGTAATTAACAGTAGGGTTACGTATGATGTGTTGGGCCTCCTCCCCCCCCCCCCAACCCCCACAGCGGTGAATTGTAAAATTTCATAAAATTCCGTCAAAGTGCATGTTTCATACACTTAACATACTTACCAACCATCTCATTATGAACCGTACAATTTTTAATACCCGCCTTTTTTTTCACACCAGTCACTGTCTAGAGTGATTTTATTCTTATTTAATCGTAACAACATTTGGAGAGAATTATTCTAAAAATAAAGTGACGTAAAAAAGGGGCGTTAATAATTGTACGGTTATTAATGAGACAGTTGTCAAGTATGACTTAATCAGTATCGGCAAAGCAAAACTCGGTATTGTGGTGGTAATCTGAAGCATAGCTAAGCTAGAGAACTTGTTTATTACTCCCCGTTTCCAAGAATAAATGTGAGGAATTTCTCGTAATTTTGACAGGGTGCATGTTGGGTACAAACATAATTAACCCACACACTACAAATGGTCATACGGAGAAAATTGTAAGTAGAGTTAGCTTTAAAAATAGTGATTTGCCATACCCGTCCCCAAAGAACAGAAAAGGAGGGGTCAGAAAAATCTCTTTATAGTGCATGTTGGGTAGAAACAGACAATCCTCAAACAAAATAATTGTCTTCCTCAGACAGTTTGAAGCAAAGTCAAGCTTTAAAAATAGTGTTTTTCCATGTCCTGCCCCAAAGGCAGGAACGGGGTAAATTCGCAAAATTCCTTTATAGTTTCTTTTGGGTATATATAAGCAACCCATAAGCTGATAATTCCCTTTCTTGATATAATTTCGAGCTCAGTTACGATTGGAAGTTTTTTTTTTTTTTTCGCCCGCATTCAAAGGGGTAATGGTAAGGGGGCGTGGGACAAAATGCACAACCACCGAAATGTAAAATTTACAAGCATCTATATGCTGTTTTGTGGTAACTTTGATTTTACGTGACCGTTTTAGTTTAGTCAAGCTGATTTATTTGTAGACTGAAAATGCCTTTGCCGTCCTTTATAAATATCAGCGATTAAAAAATTTAGGAAAAAGCCGATGAATATCATTTAGGTTCGGAAAAATATTTAATGAGGAAAATGTAGAATATCTAATAGTACAATTTTGTATATTACGCGATAAATTGTGAATATGCTGCTAGCTGCCCTTGAAAATGTCGTGAATCGCATGTTTTTATCGGACATCAAAATGGTGGCCATATTCAGCCACATTTGCAAGAACAGTAAATGCTGTTTATTATTATTATGAAATTTTGTTTACTGTTTGAATTGAAAATTATTTACTCATTTTTAAACATATTACGCTTGCAGTGCCAAATTTTTCCTTAGAATTGGTCTTTGGTACTATTAGTTTTTCTTCCAGAATCGAAAGCGCATTTTCCAGTTCGTACGCAGGCGAATTTTGATTACCTTTGACCTACTATAATAAGAGTTATGAGGCCCTGAGTACCTTATGCGATTTTATGTGTACTTGGTATATATACTTATATATATATTCAGCAATCACTTTCTATAATTTCAGTATAAATAATAACTTACTTGGCACTGGAATTCACCTTCATCTTGAAAATTTACATTCTTTATGTGTAAGTTATATATACCTTCATCTTCTTTAACATACATGGAATATCTTGGATAACCTGGTATTTTTGGATCAAACCCTGCAAAGATACATATAAATAAAGTAATTTTGAATGTACGCATTTTCGAACACATATGAAACAGATTTTATATTTAAAATAGTAATATACTGTAAAAAGAATAACTAATTAATCAGCCAAGTAAAATAATTGCTTTGAAAAAATTTTTAAGTATTTATATTGGAAATATAATTAAGCTTTTTTTTTATTAAAATGTCTGTAATCTAATTTTTTGCGGTTTTCAATACAGTTCGCGAATGCCAATGAATTTTAAAATCCCTTTTTCAATACAATCCCTTTTGATAATCTTTTCTAGTTTAAATTAATAGATTAAGTTCAAAAAATTATATGGAAAATATAAGTATAATTTAATTTAGTGCATTAATATTAATGTCAATAATCAAGTTAACTCTTTGTGTTATACATACGCATATATATAATATGTATGTTTAGTTTGTTCTATATATAATATTACTAATGCTAATACTTATAAATATTTTAATGTAATTTAGTGCATTACTCCTTGAAGTAACTTTTTTGAGTAAAAATTAAAATTTTACTGCATCTTAACGTTGAATGAGGAGTTACGGAAAATGAGGTCACTTCTATCTATTGTTAACTGAAACTACGAAATCAGAAATTACACTTAATTGTTATTATATATAGTTAATGTTTATATAGTAATAGTTAATATTGTGAATTATAGTTAAATTTTATAATTAACCGTATGTCAATAGTGTTATTTATTATATTATGTACCTAAGAATAAATTAATAGCCAAAATAAATTTTTCCGTGGTGCTTCAGTTACTACTTAGTAATAATTAAAACTATAAAATCCCTTTGTATTAAATATATATATATATATATATATATTGCTACTATCTTTTATCATAAGGAAGAATTACTTTATATATTTTACAATTTAAAATGAAATTCGATAAAATCTAAGTACATATCTCTGTCTTGATTAAACACCTTCTCAAGATAAAAGACGAAATGAGTGTAATGACATAGAGAAATGCGAGAAGCTGTCTTGGATAAATTGGAATTTAAATGACATTAGAGTTTGAGAAAGAGTTGAGTTGCACAGATTAGATGAGCATTAATGTAATTTTAAATAGCTGAAATTTTACTGCCTTGAGATAGCAATCAACGAGAGCAAAATACTTTAAAAAATAATTTTTAAAGGGATTAAGAAAAAGTTTAACATCGAAAAAAATAATTAAAATATTTTATATAAGGGTGACTATCAATGTAATAAATTATGTTTCTATATAAATATATGTATAATAAAAGAGTAAACTTTTCACAAATTTAAATGATTATAGTTATGTTTATGGACCGTGCATCCAAAAATATTATATTTAATTAAATAAGATTTTACTACTAGTGGATCTGCAGATCAGGAGCCTCAATGTCTTATTTGCATCACACATTACTCAACAGATCATTTTTATTTATTCCTTTTTATATAATATATATATTCACTCGACTGACTCGCTACACAAATGGATGCTTTAAAAAAGGAAGTTAAAGAAATAAAACATAGATGTCACTAAATTTTGCTATATTTAAAGCCTGGAATTCTGCATTTATTCACTTTCAAATAGCTACGTTAAAAAACCGGAAGATTTGGCAACTATTAAAAATAGCCTTTTCATTGTTCTTTTTCGCTATTCTAAATAATAATAAAATAATAATAATAATAATAATAATAATAAATGTTACTACTGTCGCTATTCATTTTGCTTGCAGTTAGCACCACGAGAGATACAGATATTTTCCGAACAATTCATAAATTATGTTTCTCTCGATCTGAAATTTCTATCAGCTTAATTATCAAAGTTAGTAATTATAAACTTTGCATTATCAAAGGCACTCTATTTGCTAACCAGCAAATAGTTTCTCCTAATGGTTCTACTTTATTCAGACTGAAGCAGATCCGACATAGCATCGCATTACACATTACTCAACAGATCATCTTTATTTATTCCTCTTTATATAACATATGTATTGACTCGACTGACTCGCTACACAAATGGATGATTAAAAAAAGGAAGTGTAAGAAATAAAACATAGATGCCACTAAATTTTGCTATATTTAAAACCTGGAATTCTGCGTTTATTCATTTTCAAATAGATACGTTAAAAAACCGGAAGATTTGGCAACCAGCAAATAGTTTCTCCTAATGGTTCTACTTTATTCAGACTGAAGCAGATCCGACATAGCATCGCATTACACATTACTCAACAGATCATCTTTATTTATTCCTCTTTATATAACATATGTATTGACTCGACTGACTCGCTACACAAATGGATGATTAAAAAAAGGAAGTGTAAGAAATAAAACATAGATGCCACTAAATTTTGCTATATTTAAAACCTGGAATTCTGCGTTTATTCATTTTCAAATAGATACGTTAAAAAACCGGAAGATTTGGCAACCAGCAAATAGTTTCTCCTAATGGTTCTACTTTATTCAGACTGAAGCAGATCCGACATAGCATCGCATTACACATTACTCAACAGATCATCTTTATTTATTCCTCTTTATATAACATATGTATTGACTCGACTGACTCGCTACACAAATGGATGATTAAAAAAAGGAAGTGTAAGAAATAAAACATAGATGCCACTAAATTTTGCTATATTTAAAACCTGGAATTCTGCGTTTATTCATTTTCAAATAGATACGTTAAAAAACCGGAAGATTTGGCAACCAGCAAATAGTTTCTCCTAATGGTTCTACTTTATTCAGACTGAAGCAGATCCGACATAGCATCGCATTACACATTACTCAACAGATCATCTTTATTTATTCCTCTTTATATAACATATGTATTGACTCGACTGACTCGCTACACAAATGGATGATTAAAAAAAGGAAGTGTAAGAAATAAAACATAGATGCCACTAAATTTTGCTATATTTAAAACCTGGAATTCTGCGTTTATTCATTTTCAAATAGATACGTTAAAAAACCGGAAGATTTGGCAACCAGCAAATAGTTTCTCCTAATGGTTCTACTTCATTCAGACTGAAGCAGATCCGACATAGCATCGCATTACACATTACTCAACAGATCATCTTTATTTATTCCTCTTTATATAACATATGTATTGACTCGACTGACTCGCTACACAAATGGATGATTAAAAAAAGGAAGTGTAAGAAATAAAACATAGATGCCACTAAATTTTGCTATATTTAAAACCTGGAATTCTGCGTTTATTCATTTTCAAATAGATACGTTAAAAAACCGGATGATTTGGCAACTATGAAGAATAGACTTTTCATGGTTCTTATTCTCTATTCTAATAATAATAATAATAATAATAATAATAATAATAATGATAATAGTAATTTTACTGCTGCCGCTGTTCATTTTGCTTGCAGTCAGTCCTATCTCCTCCAGAACCAGAAATCACTTAGCACCGCGAGAGATAAGATATTTTCAGAATAACCCAAAAATCATGCTTTTCTCGATATGCAATTTCTATTAGCTTAATTAACAAAGTTATTAATTATAAACTTTGCATTATTAAAGGCACTCTATTTGCTATCCAGCAAATAGTTTCTCCTAATGGAACTATTTTATCCAAATTGAAGTAGATCCGAAATAGCATCGATTCGATTCTGGGCACGCATTGTACTATTCCTCATTTTTAAATTATCACTCTGTATCTGTGAAAAATTTTTGGAAAAAATTATTAACATAATCGAACAACTTAACATTTATTTTTAATTATTATTATTATTATTATTATTATTATTATTATTATTTAACATTAATCTTTACTGTATGAAAAAATATTTTTAAAATGGCTTTATTTATGTTTTTTTTTAAGTGTTTACTTCAAAGTAGTTTTTTAAATACTCCTGGTAATAAATTGTGCAATCCCTTTCTTTGTTACAATTTTTAAAAAAAATAATTTTTTCTCTCTCTAAAAG
>OZ005649.1:211682349-211720349 GCA_963930645.1 Salticus scenicus
TGCATTTAAACATGAAAATAACTTTACAGTTTTGTTTTAAGAATTTCTTGACTAAACCTAGAATTTTTCGCATAACTGGAATTAAAAATTTTATGAATAAAAAAATTGCAATAAAAAAATAAATTGTATTTTTTTTCTCTGATTTTGACTGATTACCGATCTATAGTATAGAAAGTTTCAAGAAGTTTTATTTATAATTTGGTCTAATACAGAAAGTTTTCCTAATTTCTATTTAACATTTAATAAACGTAAAAAATTCAAAAGTATGCGTTTAAACGTGCATACAGCAATAATTAGAACTTGACCACATAATTCGCTGAACGTGCATTCAAAACTGTATAATAGCTGCCAACCAATACGATTTTCGGATAGAAGTAGTTTTTACAGAAATTTCTTATAAGATTTTGTAGCAGATTTTTATGAATAAAAAAAAGGAAAAATTCTATTCAAAATATCGTATTCAAAAACTGTTGACACCTATTCTGTATTTAAATAATAATAATAATAATAATGATTTTCTTGTATAAAATACTTGGATGAAATATATTTTGCAGTACTAAGATGCCGCACCTAACATAAAACGTACAAAATGATTAGATTATAATTTCAAACACGCATGCGTCTTAGCTAAAATTATTCAATTTTGCTTTTTCTAGAGTTTATTTATTTACTTTTTAATTCACTTTAAATTTTGTTCTATTTATGTGTAATAAGAAATAATGGTTTACATTACATTTACTTATTATGCCAAAATTGACGGATAATTGCAATTAAGCTGTCAAATATTAGGACAGATTATTGAAAAATTTTATTTAAGCAGGCGATATGTGATTAAATATTGTATCTTTCATTTTAATATAAATAATGTGGTGTGTCACACACACGACTTTCTCTTACCCTGAAATTTAATACTATAAATACAGTGCAGATTATGAGGTAAGATAACGAGTACTGTTACGTAAGCCTGTGTTAAACAATTCAAATTAGGCTTCGGAAGAGTTTTATATGATAATTAGTTACTAGCTGGAACCCGTCGAATTCGACGATCATTTTATTGACCGTAATGTTTAAAAAAACATCGCATCATTATTTAAATGAATTTAGAGTTAAAACATCTATTATAATTTACGACATTTCACTTAAAAAAAAAAAAAAAAGAAAGTCAGAAAAATACTTATAAATAGAAATACTATATATGACATACTATATATACACTTTCTACAAAATACTGTCAATGTGACGTCAAACTGACTCCAAATAAACAGTTCCTATCTTTCATTTTCTATTTCGTTTAATACTAAGACTACATGTTAGCTGACCCTTCCGGCGTTTCCCGGGCCCATGGTAATAACCTTAAATGAACCTTAAATTTGTCTGGTTTTACATCTTTAACTCAATTTTGTTTGAATTTCTATTTTTAAATAAAAGCACTGTGAAAAAATAATCAGCTGTAACCAAAAAAATTACCTCGAACCGAACGAAACTCTGCCTTGTGACCTTGGTGCCTTCGGTAGCGCATACGCCGGCCGCTAATAACATAAAAATATTCCCAAAAATTAACATGGAACCCAACGAACCCGCTTGGTGTTGCCCGGACCCATGATACCTTAAATGAACCTTAAATTTGTATGATTTTATACCTTTAATTCGATTTAGTTTGAATTTCTGTTTTTAAATGAAAGCATCACGAAAAAATAATCAGCTGTAACAAAAAAAAAAAAAAAAAAAAAAAAAAATTACCTCGAACCAAACGAAACTCTGCCTTGTGACCCCGGTGCCTGCGGCAGCGCATACGCCGGCCGCTAATAACATAAAAATAATACCAAAAATTATCCTGGAACCGAACGAAGCCGCCAGGTGTTGCCCGGGCCCATGATACCTTAAATTTGTATGACTTTACACCTTTAACTCGATTTAGTTTGAATTTCTATTTTTAAATGAAAGCATCACGAAAAAAATAATCAGCTGTAACAAAAAAAAAAAAAAAAAAAACCTCGAACCGAACGAAACTCTGCCTTGTGACCCCGGTGCCTGCGGCAGCACATACGCGGGCCGCTATAATAACATAAAAAAATTCCATAAAATTAACCTGGAACCCAACGAACCCGCCCGGCAATGACCGGGCCCATGATAATAACCTTAAATGAAGCTTAAATTTGTCTCAAAAATTAACCTTGAACCGAGCGAACCTCTGCCTGTGATTGCTGCACTGTATAGCAGGCATGCATACTACACACGCGTTGCAAATTCCACTTTCCTCCACCAAGGGGTGCAGTATGTTGTATACGAACAACACCAATCGCCTTGAATTTCCAAGACTTTTCAAATAAGGTGTCACTGGTGGTGTCAACTGAAAAATCCTTTAGTTGCCATTTCCACCGCCATGGGCACAGCGTGTTCTATACGAACAACACCAACGGTAAGGAAATACCAAGACCCCTTTAAAATAAAGTGTAACATGATAGGGTCGACTGCAAAATCACCTAGTTCCATTTTTAATCACCAGGGGGTGAAGTATATTGTATACGAACATCCCCAATCAACATGAAATTTCAAGACCTCTATCACCAATCGCCTTGGATTTCCAAAACCTTTTAAATAAGGTGTCACATGGTGGTGTCAGTTGCAAAATCCTTTAGTTGCACTTTCCACCGCCAGGGGGCGCAGTGTGTTCTGTACGAACATCACCAACGGTCAGGAAATACCAAGACCTTTAAAATAAGATGTAACATGATAGGTCTGCAGCAAAATCACCTAGTTCCATTTTTCACCACCAGGGGTCGCACTATATTGTATGCAAACATCCCCAGTCGACATGGAATTTCAAGACCTTTAAAATGAGGTGCTACATGCGTGGTCTAGAACGGATTTCCCTCTCAAACTTATTTCCCTCTCCCCCACCCCCCTCCAAATCTACTTTCTCCCTTTTCCCCCCTTTAAAATCGAAAATTCCAAATTCGCAGAAAGAGATTTTTTAGTATTCGACTCTAGTCCCCATATGTACAATTTCTTGACCGTGAAGTAATTTGAAGCTTAGTTAAGCTCGTAAACGTGTTTTTAACCCGGGGGGAAACGGGTGGGAAAGGTTTTCCCACTTGTTTCCCCCGGGGTGCGAAACCGTTCGACTTTTTTTTATTTTTCTCTTCTCATAGCACATCTACAGACCAAGACCTTTTTTTAGACACCTCAACCAAATTTTTACACCAAGTAGTTCTCTCAATATAGTGGAGACAGACAAAAACATGTTTCAAATTAATATATATATGTGGGAGGGAGCTACAGCCCCCCCCCCCGTTTCATTAATGCACCTACATTTATATAGAATTTAATTTGGTAATTAAAAAATAATTCTGTTTTTAAAAAATAATTTTTTAAAACTATTATTAAAAAAATTTATCTTTTATGATAATGCAGACGATTTCCATATTAGAGAAGTAGTATAATACTAAATATAATAAAAAAGTTGAATTCACTCTCAGTATTACATTTTTTTTTTTTTTTTTTTTTGTTAAAAATGAAAAAAATCGATAACTTTATTTTAAATTTTCATAGATCGATGGTCCAACCATTCGTTTTAACGGTATTGGCGAGTTCTTTTGAAAGATACGCATCATGAAAATTTACTCCTATCGATGGAGGACTTTCCCCCTCCCCCCCCCCAAGGGGGAGGCGGGGCTCCTACATACACAATTGTTTTTTCCCAGTTGACTACCTCTATTACAAAAAATATACATTCGTTTCATTTGGTTTAGTGCAGTCTATAGATGTTAAACTCTACTGACCTGCAATTTCCCCCATAGACGTAATGTATTTGAATACTTTTGAGTGTCCCTGTACACGAACCATTTGCTTCATCTCAACGAAAAGTTTACTGTAGCATCCGTATATGATACACATTTAGAATACCGAGTTTGGAATTTCTGCTACTATTTGTTCTTGAGATATGCTGATAAAAGAAACACAGACATCCATCCAACCACACAGACAGACAGAAAGACCATTCTTTAAAAACATGATTTTCGTATTCAGGCGATATCAGAATATGTAAATATAACAAAAATTCACGTTCGAAAATTTGACCCTAAAACAATGCTTTCTCGACCCTATGGGTAAGAGAAAGTAAAAATGGGGATTTTTACAACAGTCTACTGCTTTTATTTTGGGCTATATAACTGCAATACCCTTCCTAATGTGTGGAAGGCAAAGCTGAAATCGGGTGGGTAAAATAAAGACCCGGAGTAAATTATAAAAGTTGGCAACTCCGTGTAGAACATCGCAGGTGTTGGCGCAAGTGGACCGAATACAGAATAGGGTGGGAGTAAACCTCTTCCGGTGGCATATATATATTCTTTACACGAGTTTGATCACGGGCGAATTTCAGTACTCCTGATTCGCTGATTCTTTTACAGTCGTCTCTGACGTCATGCTTTACATGCAGAGAAACATTCTGTAGTAGAGATATTTTTCTCCTTATCTTTCGGTAAAATATCTTTCTCATCCAAAAAAATCTGCTATCTCCATTTTCTAATACAGTTAAAATCTACTTCAGGGAATACTATTAGGGTAACAATTGAAAATTTAGAAGACTGTTACAGACAGATGAGTTAAAAGAAAAAAATTTGCAATTGATTCCATGTTTATATATTTTCTAAATATATATATATATTTTTTACTTGTTAAAATAAATATACACCACATTACTTGAGTTTAAATATCCAAGTAATTTTTATTTTTAATGTGTTTTAAATCATGAACAATTTTGTGCTAGACATTACCTAATTATTTAAAAGCATTAAGAAATATGTCGTGGCGCCATCTGTTACTTTATAGAATACCTATTTTATATTTGTAAATTAATGTCTTTCTGTTAATTTAATTAGGCATAAATTTGTGTATATTTATGATTTTTAAAATAAGATTCTTTAAAAGCTTAAATTCTTAAAAATATTATGAATAACAGTAGAACAACAACAACAACAACAAAAAAAAAATACATGTAACACAATTAAGTTATCTCAAAAGGTTTATTAAAAAACATGTATGGTGTAATGGTTTCATTTATTACTAATGGTAAAATGGTATGTAAAATGTGTAAGGTAAAATGGTGAGAAAGCCTGTTTGCCTCTCGTAGTATTTATTTATTTATTTTATTTTATTATACTGTAAATTATTTTAAAAAAGAAGAAAAAAAAGAAAAATATTTAAGATCCACATGTAGATATTAAACATAATTAAAATAATAATAATATGTCTCCAAATGAATTAGCCTTCAGTCCTCTTCTCCCCCACCCCTCATAAAAAAAAAAAAAAAAAAAAAAAAAAAAAAAAAAAAAAAATCTTGTAAATTATTAAAACGGTGTTAAATGAGATATAAAAAAAATTCTACTTTTAAATTGAAATAAAGACATCCCTGGTTATTCAGTTTTTTTTTTCAAGAAGACTTTTTAGATTGTTTTAATTTGCTAAATTTGCCCAATTTATTATTTTCCAAATATATACTATGCATTGTAATGATGCAAAATTCGATTGTGAGATTTTGGCACTAAATTCCGAAGCCTACTGAATTCGCAATTTTTAACAATATGCATCTATGTGTGTACGAGTGAACATGATAGCGTGCAAACATCTTACCAAATTGATTTAAAGGATAGCAGGTGTGTTATAAGGTCATCGTCGCATAATCTGTATATATTACGACGAGTATATAATTATATTCTTTTACAGAAAAACAAAGAAAAAGCTTTATCATTATCCTATATGGATTCAAACTATATGAAATGTGTTAACATCAAACTTCATAATCGATTAAGGTAAACTTGAATAGGCATGTTACAAATCATCGACGAATGAATTACATAAATTTTCATTAATGCAAAATATATATGCAGTGATATTCAGTATCATATGTATATATATATATATATATATATATATATAACATTAGCGTAAGTAATTTAAAATGAATTTGTCTATTAATTGATACTGTAAATAAATCATAGAAAAAATATGTACTAACATTCAAATTGAATTACAATAACCTCTATGTGTCTATTTTTTATATTATCATGTATCTATTAAATAAACAAATTTCTTTCTGAAAATGGAAAAATGAAACATTTTAAGCAAAGTTAACAGAAAGAAAAATACATAACATATTTGCTGATAATCTTCTCTTAGTATGTAGCCTAATATAACATCTTATAATCACCTCTAAAATAATAATTTCTATTTTTTATTCTTTTTTAATTTACTCATTATGAAACACAAAATACCCAAAAAAGGTGATTTCTATATTTAAAAAATGTATGTTAAAAATATGGAGTGATTCCACTCAACTTTCCAAACATTTAGTAATTAACGGATCGGATGTTTAAATAAGTGCAAATAATTCAAATCGATAGTCTGCAATGACATAGAATTTCTTTTTATGTTCCTGTGAAATAAACTATAAGTCCCGAACCTCTAATTCTATTGAAATCATGCGACTCTGATTTGTAACAAACCTACCAACTTTTAGATGAATCGAATTAGACGTATAGGCACCATCGCATTTTAAATACTGTTAATTTTTAAATCTTAATGATAAAGAATTTTTCTTTATGACCCTGTTAAAAAATATATTAGTGCTAGACTCGTTAAAAAATAGGTCGATCATGCGACGGTGACCTGTAACACACCTATAAGTTTTCAGATCAATTCATCAAATCGTTGGGGGTTATTGTGTTCACTTACACACGTACACAAATCACCGTAAGAATAGCAATAAAGAAATCAAACCTTAAAATGTATAATTATACCAAAATTTCATGATATATATACAGTCGGTAACAAAAGTGTCCGAACACTATCAAAAATTCCTATGTAAAACTAGTATGTTGTGGCCACCACATGACTTTCTTCTATCTTTTCCTATACAAATTCACTCAGCAACAATAATTAAAAAAAAAAAAAAAAAAAGTGGGACAAAATTTTGGGTAAAATATGAAAATTATTCTAAGTTTGTCAAAACACGGAAACCGTGGGACTTTGACAAAATTAGGGGAAAAAAGCAAAAATTAGTTTAAGTTTGTCAGAACACGGAAACCGTGGGAGTTTGATAGAATTAAGGGGAGAGGAAAAAAAAAAAAAAAAAAAAAGTGAGACTTAAACAAATTTTTACATTTTACCCAAAATTTTGTCAAAGTCCAACTTTTTTTTTTTTTTTTTTTTTTTCAATTTTTCCCTCTCCCCTTAATTCTATCAAACTCCCACGGTTTCCGTGTTCTGACAAACTTAAACAAATTTTTGCATTTTCCCCCAAATTTTGTCAAAGTCCCACGGTTTCTGTGTTTTGACAAATTTAGAATAATTTTCACATTTTACCCAAAATTTTGTCAAAGTTTGTCAAAACACGGAAACCGTGGAACTTTGACAAAATTAGGGGAAAAATGCAAAAATATGTTAAAGTTTGTCAAGACACGGAAACCGTAGGACTTTGACAAAATTAGGGGAAAAAAGCAAAAATTAGTTTAAGTTTGTCAGAACACGGAAACCGTGGGAGTTTGACAAAATTAAGGGGAGAAAAAAAGAAAAAAACATTTTTTTTTTCTAAGTTTTTTTTTCGTAAAAAGTAAAAAAATCGATAACTTTGTTTTAAATTATCACAGATTTATAGTTCAACCATTCGTTTTAAAGGTACTGACGAGACCTTTCGAAAGATACCCATCTTGAAAATTTTTGCCTTTATCACCCTGTTGAAAATTTAGAAAAAGCGGGATGGCAACGCAACCTGTAAGACGATTTTTACCAAAAGTTGATAGGCACTAATTTATGTCAAGGTGCAACTACATACCAATTTGTATGAAATTCTGTGCAGTAGTTCCAGAGATACAGTTGCCACAAAATTTTGTCACACACACACACAGAGACAGACAGACAGACAGACAGACAGACAGACAGACAGACATTTTCTAAAAATGGTAAAATCGTGTTCTACACCTCTCAAAACGTGTAAATCCATCAAAAACCCGAAATCGAAAATTTTTACGAATCCAATACTTTCTTCTATTGAAGATAGAAGAAAGTAAAAAAGCACACTTCACACTGTTTTGTTAAATAAATCCTTGTCGAATCCTGTTCTTAGTCAGTGTAAGAACACGATTCGATTAGGATTTATTTAACAAAACCGTATGAAGTAAACTTTTTTTACATAAGAATTTTTGCTAGAGTTCGGACACTTTTGTTACTGACTGTATATATATATATATATATATATATATATATATATATATATTTCTTTTCTTTTCTTACTTCCATTTTTCTTTTATTTTCTTTTATTATTATTATTATTATAATAATTACAATAATTTTCTGAAATAATATATATTCGGGAACTAAAAATGAACAAATTAATCTTTTCTTTAAATAATAATTTAAAGTGTGTTAATTGAAGCGTATGTACACATTCTGTTCATTAGAATGTCAAATGTTGTCTTGGAAAATCTAAATCGTTTATTTAACACAGTAAAAATATTAATATGTAATCTTTTTTTTAATCGTAAATTTACACAATAGTGACAAAATATTATTAAATTTGCAGTGCATATCACACATCAAGAAAATAAATTTAATTATTTTACTTTAACATTTTTAATTCAAAATATCATGATTAATAGTTATAAATTTTTAATTTTTAATTTAATTTTATTACTTTTAAATTAGCATATATATATATATATATATATATATATATATGTGTGTTGTAATTAAAATTACAAATTTAGATATATATATAGATAAAAAAGGATATAGGTAGGATATAGGTCAAAATAATAGAACAGGTAAAAAAAAAAAAAAAAAAAAAAACACTTATAATAATAGATAGTGAAATAGTGTGGATAGTTGAGACAAACATAATTTTATTGTTGTAGAGGGGTGCTCCAAGGTTTTTTAACTGGTTACTGTTTGAAGCTGGTCTTCAAACAGAGAAATTAATGTTTATGGCGGGGCCCCTTTATTAAGCTATAGAGGTTCTTTTCTCCTTGTCGGTGAAGAATTTTGAATGTGGCCTTGATAACAATAATAAAAAAGTTTAATAATAATAATAATTGTAATAAAGCTAACATTAGATTGTATACAAAAATGTATCAAGTTGCGAGTGTGCAGGTAATAATAATAATAATAATAATAATAATAATAAAGTTATTATTGCATTTTGGCTGAAAATACATTGAATTTAAAGTAGAATAAATCAATAACAGCTGTAATAATAGAGAAATGAACGTGAATTACATTGAGAATAAATATAATGTGAGATAGTGATTGGATGAAGGCTCTAAAACGGGGATAGGAATTTTCCTCTTAAACACTAGAGGTTAAAAATTACAAAAAAATCCCAAGCACAAAAAAAAGAACAAAAAAAACACGGGGTTTAGACTATAACATTAAGTAGATAAGGAGTTTTTAGATAAACTGTGTATAAAATAAAATAAAACAAACAAAGAAATAAATAAATAAAAGTTGTATACAGAATGTTGATATATTCAAATAATCCAGAAGAATAACATAATAGTGTATATATAAACTGTGTGTGAAATGCTATGATTTTGTTTATTTATATTTATATTTATGTATATATATATATATATATATATATATATATATATATATATATATATATATATATATATATATATATATATATATATATATATATATATATATAAATATATATAATTTTTTTTTTTTTTATTTTTTGGAAGAGGAAAAACTTATAAGAAAAACATTTGTAAAATAAAGAATTTTTTTTTTTTTTTTTTGGAGTATACTCACCCAACAACAATCAGTAATAAGATGTGCTCAACAGCAACAGACAAATATATAAATGTATAAAAATTACAAAAATATGTGTAGACTTTTTAGAATCAGAATGATGAAAAATGAACTAGAGTTCAAAATGAGAGTCTATACGATGGTAATATACAAAGAGACATAAAACAAAGAAAAAATGAAGTGAACTCTTACATTATTTTTTTTTTTCTAAAACCAATAGGAATGAACATATAAAGTGCTATGGACTGTAATTTAGCAGAATGGACAATATTGTGTGAATGTTCTACATATTTTACGTTAATGTGAAGATAAAAACATTTCAATGGACTATTTAGGAAAAAAAAAAATAAATAAATAAACTTCGCAAACTTTCAAAAACTGATACTAAGAGGTTATAAACTATAGACTGAAAGAATGAACAATATTTATTCTGTTTTCTTCATATCTGAGTATCATGAGTATTATTATTTTGTTTGTGTGTATTTTTGTATTTTATTTTATAGGTCAAAATGATATACCAAATGCTTACAAATGCACAGAAGACCTAATGTAACAGAGAATTTAAGTATATGATTTATATGATAAGGCTCATATATGATTTTTTTTGTAGAAAGGGGGGATATAAATGTTGTAATTAAAATTACACATTTAGATATATATATATATATATATATAGATACATAAATGATTTTTCATTTAAGCATATAGCTATTTATGTATAAATATTTTTTGTGGTAGAATAATGGAAAGTAATTATTAATCTGTATGTAAATATTTTGATAAAAAAAGTTGTTTGCTTTTAAATAAGAATAAGATAAGTTTATAAGTGCTGCTAGTAAAATTGAAGGAGAAAGGGAAAATTGAGATAGGGATCTCTTAGACTAACTGGCTGCCCAGTGACATTATAGAACAAAGATGGAAAGATGATAGTTTATAGGACTCATAAAACTTGAATGGAGCATCGCAAAAACAACTCCAGGCTAGGGTACTATAGGCCACCCGCACGCCGCACACACAAATTCTCCAGCCCCCGACTTAAGAAGAGCATTTTTTTTAGAAGTGCAAGTACGGTTTCTGGGTCAACGTTTTGGCGAGACAGTGATGGAATCTCCCGGTGGTTCTCCAGATATCCTGCTTCCTCCTGCATCAACTGCCCTTGAATTTTAATCTCAAAATATGAAAAGTATGAGCAACCCGAAGACACCGAAACACCTATGATTCATCTCTGGAAAGAATCTATGGAATGGAGCATCCAAGTGTATTCCTATTCCAGGATCTCGAAGCGCCCTAGAATTGTTAAATAGAAGTCCTCTATGATTTGCTTGAGAGTTAATATAAAGAGGAAAGATGTAGAAATATCCCACTGCCGTTTACGATGGAGTAACCTCTATAATGCTCATCTGGGTGAGTCAAAATTTTATAGTCTAAAAAAAAAAAAAAAAAAAAGAGAAAATATTTAATTGTGTATCGATCCCCATTTTTTCTATTATTTAATCATGTCTGAGTATTATCTAAAGTAGTGTTGAATAAAATGAAACTTGAATTGAATAAAATATTAGTTTTGTGTAAGAGACCAAAATATTAAATAAAATGCATTATTAATGAAATTCTTTGTCTATCTATTAATTAAGGAATTATTTATTTTGGAAAATTTATTTTAATTTGAATTTATCTCCTTAATAAATAGATAAGTTTTATGACCCATTAAAAATATTTAAAGAACTTGGGTGTAATTTAGATGAAGAGAACGCAATGTACTATACAGTTTGGAGAATGCCTTAGATTAACAATTTCTCTCCAACAATGTATATATATATATAATATTTGTGCAGATGGAAAAAAAAGAAAAAGAAACAGCTTCCATTAATAAGTAAACGAAAATTAAATAAAAAATAAAGAAAAGTTAAATCTTTTAGTGAGTTAAATGATTAACAGATGGCGCTAAAGTTATAGCTTTAGTTTGTTCGATTAGAATGAACTCAGAATATAAAAATAAGAACAATTTTACAATAAGTTTCTAATATATATATATATATATATACATATATAACAAAAAAAAAAAAAAAAAAAAAAAAAAATCCCAATTTTGTAATCATTAGGAAATAATAATTAAATAAAATAAATTCTCATTCAGAACTAATCATTAAGTCAGCATGTATTAATGTATTTTTAATATCAAAATTCGAATAAAATTTGGGTAAAAATTAAATCTAAAATAGTTTTATATTTATATAATTCACACTGACTAATATTTAATATGCTTTTTAAAATTTAGAATATAAAAATTTCCAATACGTTAGAATAAAATTACAAATAGTAATACGAGAAAATAAATATTTCTCCAGAAGGGTTTGATGGTCTTGAATTCCGTTTGTTATTAGTTAATTTACCGAATTGTTTAACCCATATGTTGCAGTCTTTTAAATTTTTAATATTGCTGCGTATAGTAATGACATTCGCCGAAATTGACTCCACTTCATTAGAAAAGGAAGATGGCAGATATGTTTCCGAAAAGACGGTCATTTTGTTTTAATTATATAAAAACTTATGGTCTGACGTCAGAGCCGACAGTAAAGGAAACAGCGAATCAGGAGTACTGAAAATCACCCGTGATCAAACTCGTGTAAATATTCTTTATATGCCTCCCGGTGCGGAGTCCCCTATTAATATTAAACAAAAATCAAATATAGGGTTTTTTTTTTATGATTTACATATTGCGTAAACAAAATATTCTACATAGAATTTCTTTCTTTTTCTTTTTTTTTCAGAGTATACGATTTTCTGCAAACATTTGTTACAAAAAAAAAAAAAAAAAAAAAAAAAAAAATCCTAATGATGCAATTTATATTCGATTTGTGGTAACAAAAATATTCTAAAATTCTTTTGCAAAAATAAATAAATTAATTCATAAATTGTTGGAAAAAATAAATTGATATAATTAATATAAAATATTATAGTTTTTTTTTGCGAAAACGAAATCACAGCAAATAGTCATTACTTTCCATATATTTGTAATAAAAGAAGGCCAATGTTAACATTTATCCTTCGATTCTAAATATATATACTCGAGATAATATATACTTTAAATACGATTTTTGTTTGATTTTCTGAAACTGGGCATTAAAGAGCATTTGAAAGTATTATTATTCATACTGCTTTTGACAATAGGTATCCATTAATGGGTAAAATATTTATAAGAAGAATAGATATTTCTTTTCTGTTTATCAGTACCGTCTTTGAATAATAAAAATAAAAGTGCTGACTAAGACTTTAGTGTTCTCGAATGTCGCGTTTAGATCTACATAATTTGAAAATCTACATGCGAACTGTTTATTTTTCTGAATATTTCAGATAAGCCTTATAATATACACTGAAAAACAATGAGTATTTCCTAACTTATTTTCGGCTATATTATAATGCATTTTAATATTGTACGGAAAAATATTTCATAATATTGATTTTCCATCATCATATTAAATTACAATTTATCATTGTTATTGTTATTGCAATTGCATTGCAAAAAAAAAAAAAGTATTGCATTATACAAATGCGGTTTAATAATGTAAAGTTTTGTTACGTTATTATTTTTTTTTTTTACACATTTTCACGATGATTAAGAAAACAATTTAGAAAAGGTTATTATATATGTATAAAAAAAGTGTAACATTGAATTAAAAGTTTAAAATGTTCTTTGTAAACATATTCTAAAAGATTTTTTTTAAAAATAAATTATCTTGTCTACCGCCTGCTAAACTAGATGCCTGTCGCGTTGCTCGGAAACTCGGCAACAGTTGAAGCGGTAGACAACGCCATTTTATACAAATTGCACGGTTTTTTTATTCAACTGCCACCAATTATTTTAAGAAGTGATATATGATATATATAATCGATGTTTCTTCGAGTCTGTTCATCTTTTATGTATATCATATCCCACTTTTAAAACTTTTTGGTGGCTGTTGAATATAAACGTTGTGCAGTCTGTACCAGGTGGCGCTGTCTACCGCTTCAACTGTTGCCAAGTTTCTGAGCCACATGACAGGTATGATCTAACTTAAAAGTAAACTTTAAAACAAATGTATCAGAAAATATACATATCTATCTATCTATTTATCATAGTTGCTAATATTTTAAATTATTTTGGAGCATTTTTGGCCCCCGTCATTATACCACAACACATTATTTATAGATTTATTTCCCCCAATACATAACTACGATAAAATAAGAAAAGAAAAAAACTCTAAAAACTAGTATGTTGTGGCCACCACATGACTTTCTTCTATCTTTTCCTATACAAATTCACTCAGCAACAATAATTAAAAAAAAAAAAAAAAAAAAAAAAAGTGGGACTTTGACAAAATTTTGGGTAAAATATGAAAATTATTCTAAGTTTGTCAAAACACGGAAACCGTGGGACTTTGACAAAATTAGGGGAAAAAAGCAAAAATTAGTTTAAGTTTGTCAGAACACGGAAACCGTGGGATTTTGATAGAATTAAGGGGAGAGGAAAAAAAAAAAAAAAAAAAAAGTGGGACTTAAACAAATTTTCACATTTTACCCAAAATTTTGTCAAAGTCCCACTTTTTTTTTCTCTCCCCTTAATTCTACGGTTTCCGTGTTTTGACAAATTTAGAATAATTTTCACATTTTACCCAAAATTTTGTCAAAGTTTGTCAAAACACGGAAACCGTAGGACTTTGACAAAATTAGGGGAAAAATGCAAAAATTAGTTTAAGTTTGTCAGAACACGGAAACCGTGGGAGTTTGATAAAATTAAGGGGAGAAAAAAAAAAAAAAAGATTTTTTTTCTAAGTTTTTTTTTCGTAAAAAGTAAAAAAATCGATAACTTTGTTTTAAATTATCACAGATTTATAGTTCAACCATTCGTTTTAAAGGTACTGACGAGACCTTTCGAAAGATACCCATCTTGAAAATTTTTGCCTTTATCACCCTGTTGAAAATTTAGAAAAAGCGGGATGGCAACGCAACCTGTAAGACGATTTTTACCAAAAGTTGATAGGCACTAATTTATGTCAAGGTGCAACTACATACCAATTAGTATGAAATTCTGTGCAGTAGTTCCAGAGATACAGTTGCCACAAAATTTTGTCACACACACACACACAGACAGACAGACAGACAGACAGACAGACAGACAGACATTTTCTAAAAATGGCAAAATCGTGTTCTACACCTCTCAAAACGTGTAAATCCATCAAAAACCCGAAATCGAAAATTTTTACGAATCCAATACTTTCTTCTATTGAAGATAGAAGAAAGTAAAAAGTGATGTGAAATAAAGGCGGGGCTAAAAATGTTCCAGAATAAATAATAATGTTGACAACTCCTGATATATAGGGTAAGTGCACCAGTGATTGACACTTTCAGAGCAATCTCTGTTGTTTTTAATGTTCTAGTCATGAGAAAATAGTTTTAGAAATCTTAAGTTAGTACATATGGTATGAAAGACATTCAGAACCACATATATGTTACAATATATACATTTGATTACAATTATTATTATAATATATATATATATATATATATATATATATATTATGAATTTTTATTTAACACCCACTCTATGTTCCAGTAATTGACACTGCAAGTTTTTCATTTTATCAGTACTTAGCACCCTATGTTCCAGTGTTTGACACTGCTAGTTATTCATTTTACCAGTTATTAGCACACTATGCTGCAATGTTTGACATAAAATGTTAAAATTCTTACATGTAAAATGTATAATTTTATAATTTTTCTTTTTTATTAATTATTTCGGGATAGATGTCAAGTACTGGAGCATGCCAATCACTGGATCACCTACCCTATATATAGGATTTCCGTCTTTTCAATATGCATAACAGCAACTTAATGATGCAATTTTTGTTTAAAAATACGCCTATACATCGATGAAGGAATTTATTTTTAATAAATAGTGGTGGAAGGGTCCATGAAAAGAGGCGAGGAATTAGGGATATTTTGAAACTTTTAACCCTTTCAGGGACGATGGTATATATTTTTTTACCCCCTAATTTTTATTCCTATTTCGAAAATTAATCCCGGAAATTTTTAATAAGATTTTATCTTTTTCACATATTCGAAAAATTCATTTTTTTCTTATCATTTAACTCTGTTGGTGGCACTTGTTGGTGGCACTATCTGTGTGGTGGCACTTGATATGAAATGAACGTAATTACATTGCCTCTGAAAGAGTTAATTGTGGGCATTTAAAATAAATATTTTGAAACTTCGCGCTGTTGAGTTTAATTTTGTGTTAGGATTTTTTTTTTTTTTTCTGTTTGTTTTGGAAAATTATGATTGATTTTAACTGCGAGATATTATACATTTTCATATATCAGTTTGTCTAAAGTATATGTTTATATATATACATATATTTATACAAATTCCTTTTTTCATTAGAAAACATTGTTTTAATGTTGAAATCACATAAAGTTTCCGTTTGAAACATAAAACGTCAAAATCGAATAATTGTAATCTATCATCATCGACTACATTACGTATTTCAAAGATTTATGCGTCTGATCATATACCGCTCTCCATTGTTTATTGAACTTCCAAAAGTATAAGTTTATCATTAATCATAAACTTTGTTTACATTATCTAAAGCCTTTGTTTCTTAAAGAGAAATCAATGAATAGAGCAGATTCTTTCACATATAGGTTTTTTGAGAATCGTTTTCTACCATTTTTAAGCTTTTCGGCATCAGCAGCCTGCATCTCATTTCCGATCGATTGAACCTCTATGCTCTCCACAAGTCACGATTTCGAACAACGCTTGACTTACGATAAGGTTAATGTATTTTGGTAGCTGAATTGCTACAGTCGATTTCTTCGAAGTCTATAAACAATGAAAATGAAGATAGGAATTGTTACATAGCTGAAAATTTTAGATGTAATATTCGCTGAAAAAAGATTAGGACAATAGTTCGGAAAACTTTTATATGCATAAATTCAATATGTCTTTAAGATAAGCGATAATTTTATGTACCATAAAATGTTGCGAAAAATTAAAAGCTAAAGGAGTTAAAAGTTCTCGAAATCATTTTGTGGCTTTAAAAGTTAATACATTTAATTTAAAAGTCATGAAAATCTTGAAAACCATATTAATTTTATAATCTAGTAATTATTTACGTAATTATTGAGAAATGTGTTTTGATTTTGTTGTCCGCTATACGAACATTGCTTTACTTACTAGGACTAATTAGATTGGGAACTGCAAATTAAAGTAGATTGCGAAGTTGAATTCAGAACTGTGTTCATATGTTTGAAATTTAAAAATGTTTCCGATATATATAACTCTTTCTGTAAATAACCTACACATCTTTCCTTTTGATAATAAATGTTTATCATATGGTCATAATAATTTTTTTACAAACAATATTAAAAAAAATTTAAATGTGACGATAAATTTTTACATCTTAAAATAGCATGTTGTTATAATCTAGCATTCATTTGAAAGAATGGTGTATCAATGTCATTATATTCTTCCTCCAAGATGCCAGCATAGATGTTAAGTGTTACGATTTTCGAATTCCGCTATATTTTTAGTGAAATTTTCACCTTATTTAAACACGGCTCAGCTTGTTTAAATGTTATAAAAAATTTCTATGAAAAATCCTGATATTAATTATCGTAACACAGGAAAGTTATATACCAGAATAGATCAAATAAATAAACAAAACTTTAAATTTTAATGGATAATATTTTTCCATAATTTAAATTTTAAAAAAGACTTTTGCTAAATGTAAGTGAAACGATTCTTTACTATACAAAATATCTCACATTTTTGTATCTGTTACGTTATAGTACGAGGGTTGCTTTTTATATTTCTGGCCTTGGCAACAGTAAGTGTTGCTAGGCGACCGCACACGATTTTAATCGAAAGTTTGATATTTTTAAACGTAAATTCAGCAGACGATTTACAATTATAGCTTTATTTGTGTTGTTGACAGTAAATTGAAAAGTTCTTCTCTTTCAAAAAATGGAATTGAATCGTGAAAATTTTCGTGCGATTATTTTTCATAAATTTCGACGTGGATTCTCAAGACAAGATTGCTTCGATGAACTTAATTCTTTATACAGCGATAAAGCGCCATCCTACAGCACTGTAAAAAATTGGTATAACGAATTTAATCGTGGTCGATGTTCGATCCAGGACGAATTCCGTGCAGGTCATCCAAAATCCGTTGTTGTGCCAGAAAAGATCGATGCTGTGCGTGAACTGATAAAGCAAGATCGTCATGTGACATACCGTGAGATTGAGGCGTCTTTGGACATTAGTATGACTAGCATCAATAAAATATTGCATAAACATTTGAGCGTAAAAAAAATTTGTTCGCGCTGGATCCCGCATAATCTGACAAACGCTCAAAAAAAGGCTCGTGTCGATTGGTGCAAGGAAATGTTGGAAAAATACGTTCAAGGTACATCAAAGGCTGTGTATAACATCTAAACAGGTGACGAATCATGGATCTATGCATATGAGCCGGAAACAAAACAGCAATCAACTGTATGGGTCTTCCAAGGCGAGGCAAAACCAACAAAAGTTGTTCGAGGAAGAAGCACATCGAAACAAATGATTGCCTGTTTCTTCGGCATTAACGGTCATGTGGCAACAGTGGCATTAGAGCAACGCAGGACGGTCAATTCTCAATGGTACACGACCATTTGTTTGCCAGAAGTCATCGGAGAAATTCGAAAAAAGCAGAAGAACAGGCGAATCATTCTTCATCA
This sequence comes from Salticus scenicus, assembly GCA_963930645.1. Taxonomy (NCBI): domain Eukaryota; kingdom Metazoa; phylum Arthropoda; class Arachnida; order Araneae; family Salticidae; genus Salticus; species Salticus scenicus. Next base: position 211,700,910 of record OZ005649.1, read on the forward strand.
TGACAATGCGAGCTCTCACACATCGACTCAAACAAATGCATTTCTGACTGAGCGAAAGATCGAACTGATGGGTCATCCGCCGTACAGCCCTGATTTGGCACCCAATGACTTCTTCTTATTCCCACACATCAAAAATAAATTACGTGGACAACGATTTTCGACCCCCGAAGAAGCGGTTGATGCATTCAAAACGCATGTTTTGGAGTTACCTCAATCGGACTGGAAAAAGTGCTTTGAAAATTGGTTCAAACGCATGCAAAAGTGTATTGATCATCATGGAGAATATTTTGAAAAACAATAAAACCAATTTCGATCCTACATATTTGTTTTTTCATTATTAGGCCAGAAATATAAATAGCAATATAATAAAAAAAGAGAGAGAGAGAGAGAGAGAGAGAGTTGTTGGGAATAAGGCCGATTGACTGCTCTTGGGTCCTTGGTCTTTAAAGGTGTGCTTTCTGCGTGTGTGTGTGTGTGGGGGGGGGGGTTCTAAGTTGTCCTTGTCCGTATTTACGCAACTGTTGGGGAAAATCACGGAAAATTCCGAAAAGTTGGACCGACGAGTGCAACCTGGGATCGAACCCGGCACCAAATTCCAACAGCTTTGATCGCAGAATCGCTCGGCCGCTGGTGGTCGAGAGAGAAAGAGAAATAGTGTCAACAATGGAAATAATCTGAAGTTATTTTAAATCATAATTATAAAAAAAAATTACCTGAAAATATATTTAATGACATATTAAATTGACGAACTTGTTCTGGAAATGTAAGATAAAATGTTAAATGTGTTTACCAAAAAGCATGATTCTTATATGCATGATAAGATGTTAGTTTACGGCATCAAAATAAAATGTTTATTTTAAAGAAAGTAGCGCAATTTGAAAAGCTGAAATAATAATCCTTTAACCCTTTGCGGCGCAAGACAATTCGCATCATTTAAATTATACTGCCACCGGAATTCATGAACTAAATTAAACTAAAAGAAATTTTAAATTTTAAGGTTAAAAAAACCGGCTTTTTCTGATATGTTATAAACGTAAATGTTTGCTAAAAAATTTCCGGGATGAATTTTTGCACGCCGCGCGTTAAGGGGTTAAAGGTTTCAACATAATCACCAGTGTAAAATATAAAAGAAAAATCAACTGACTTCGGTCAAATTATGCAAAGAAAACAGTTAATTTTAAAGACTATGGACGAAAGATATTCAGGACATTTGGCCAGGGTAGAGGCTTTCCGCCAGGATTACAAAGATGAGTCAAAAATCAGATAATATTCAGTTCTTTTAAATTTTTCATTTCAGTGGTACTTACATTTTCGGATGGATATATCGTATTTCTCTACGTATAATCCGCGTATCAGATAAATCAGATTTACATAAGAAACTTTAATTAACAGACGAAGTTTAATCTGTAAATAGACTGCTTACCAAAGCACTTATAAAATTAGTGTTGATGTGTAAAATAGCGACGCTTTTAACACTCTCGCGACCGCTGACGAAAATTCACGTCATTTCAAAGTCTGTAACGCCATCAGTGGGCGTTTCTTTTGCAATTTGTATGTTATTTATTTCTTAGGAATATACAAAATATTCATATTTGTCCAACCAATATACTATGTATAGAAATTCTTTTATTAGAAAGAGTAAAGTTATAAAGCCTATCCATTTGTAATTTAAATATAAATAGAAAAAAATTTCTTTTGAAATATTGTAACTTCGGAGAATAATGCCCACAGGTGGACCTTACTGTGAAAAAGACGAAATTATGCAGTCGCGACAGTGTTAACGTTAACACTGGCCGCAGAAAAAAAAAAAAAAAAATGTGAAAATTAAATTCTCGTGGTCGCAATGCAAATTAATAAATTATTATAAATCAGGAAATATAAATTCAGAAACATAATTAATACACAAAATCAATTATGATGCTAGAAAGCAATACCACGAATTATGCTTTTGCACAAGGAAATTATGGTTATATGCCACATTATTGACAATACTTTTACATATTAAAAGAATATTTGAGAAATTCCAGTGTGCATTGTGGATGTTTTGCCTTTCAATCGTCTGAAGATCGATTTTGAAAGATACTACCATAGCGTTTATAAAATGAGGGTTCTATGAATGTTTGGTAGTACCTGTTAAATCAATCTTTCAACGGTTGCAAGGGAAAACATCCGCAATACCAAATTTCGCAGAAGTTTTTTTAATGAATAAATGTATTGACAACGATAGAGCTAATATCTAACAATTAATTGGAGGCAAGCATCGTAGTTCAGTTTGAATAGTAATCAGGTGTTTGAATTTTTATTTCATGATTTAAGCTGATTTATTCAGCTGCCTTGTGACCATAGTTGCCAACTTAACATGTTTCGGCTACCGGGAAATTTTAAACGAAATATATATATATATATATATATTTTTTTTTTTTTTAATTAGCGTATTGCAACGATTTTCACTCATTAAGTAAAATAAAAAAAAATTCGGTGGCCAAAAGGTTGGCAATAAGTTGGCAACTGTACTTGCGACAGAAACAAGTTAATGGTGATTTTTTTCTGCGAAAAGCTTTAACGTTAAGTGTCGTCGTTTTCTTACACACGTTTTGATCCCTACAAACTTAAATCCCTCCTTTTACTTCTCTGTAAAACTGATTTCCATGCGGATTACACACCGGAGATTATGGTACTGTAAAAAGTATTTTCAGCAAATGTATAAAATATTGATATCAATATATATATTCAAAAAGACAAAAAATAAAAATGAAACGTTTTTCTCCACCAGATCCATAAATTAAATTAGTAATGAATACATACTTGGAAACATCCTAATTAATATTCCGTAGTGTCATTTGTCCCTCCTTTTATTTTCACACCAGTAAATTTTTAGAGCAATATTCCCCAAATGGAATTACGATTAAATAAGTGAAAAATACTAAAAAAAAAAAAAAAAAAAAAAAAAAAAACACATTGGTGTGAAAAAGAAGGCGGGGTTAGCAATACTACGGAATATTAATTAGTATGTTGGCAAGTATGTGAATACAACAATAAAGAAACTAACCGGAAATAGACTTTTATGACAGATTTCGCGAATTTTTTATTCAAAATTTACCACTAAATTTGAAATGTAACGGTTGATTAGTGATTTTGAAGATTAATTGTCTATTATATATATCAGACATCACTTCTAAAAATTATTTGTGACTTTTGAATAAAAAAGTCGCAAAAACTGGCATCACTAATGACCTCTCCAGATCTTTCCAGATGAAGTTCCATGCAAGTTCCTCAGCAACTATGATTCTCCATAGTATCCTTGTGAAACCTAAGCTATATGCAAGTTTCTTCCATACATCAAGTTGTTCTATAGTGACCCTAAAAAGCTTCAACTAAAAAAAATTTGTAACTTAAGGACTGAGTGATCGAAATTAACTGTAACTCTACTCTGATTTTTTAATATATAATGAATGTGCCGTGTTGCATTTGTCAAAATTCTGTTTTAATCTGTCCTGATGATGACCAAACAAGCTGGGCGAAAAATTTCGACTAAATATATTTGAAAAACATTTTATAATCTTTTTAATTAAAGTATAGCTTTTTATTCAAAATATGAAAATATTTACGTGTTTAAAGTGTTATTTTTAACTAATCACAAATGAATATTGTAAAATTTTCCTTTTAAAGAATTTCGCAAACTGCATTTATATTACAAGCACACACACACACACACACAAAAAAAAAAACTTAAAATTATATGAATTATTTAAGGTTAAAAAAAAAAAAAAAAAAAAAAAAAAATATTGTATGTTAATAAAAAATTAATTGTATGTTAATAAAATATGAAATGTTAATAAAATAATTATTAACATTCAAAACATTTAATTTAGAATAGCTTTTTATTTATTTATTTATTTTTTTTTTTTTTTCAAAAATAGCAGATACACAATTATCAGGTTTTTGATAGATTATAATAATTTTAATGAAAAATGACAAAATCGATTTCTTTAGCTCTAACTACTAAAATACTTTATTGAAAAGGAAACGATTAATGTCTCTGAACAGGGTTCCAAAGAATGATTAAGTTATTTTTACGCTATATCTTAAAAGGTGAATAAGGAAAATCATTAGTCTTTATTACATAGGCTAAAGCAAAAATTTAATTTGTGAAATTGTTAGTTATATAGAAATTAAATAATATAGTTAGATAATATACTAAATCTTAGAAAAATGCAATATATCAGCAGGATTTCTATTTTTGAAATCTGATTTATTACCAGTAATTTTTAAAAGAAATCCGTCACACATATTTTCGACGATTAAATAAACTGGAAACAATTAGAAAAGGTTTCAGGCATGAAGTCACCCTTTAAAAACGGGAGACTTGGTACATATGATATCAATGAAAATAAATAAATAAATAGGTTCTGTAGATTTCAATTTATCAGGTGCAAAAGTAAATAAAGAAAAACGAACTATATAACACTAGGTAAAAATAGCCTTTGGCATTAAACTTGCTAATCATGATCAAATTTTTAGCGGCAACCTAATAACGAACTTCAAAATACCAAATTTGAATTCCCTGCTGTTATTTGTTTTTAAGTTATGCTGATAACACAGATGTACAGTCGGGGAAAAAAAAAAAAAAAATACGCAACACTCAACGTAACTTCGTTGCTAATCGATGTAGAAAAATGTAATAGGTATCATTCAACGGGGAATTGTGATTGAATTGCGAATGAATTGAAATTTTGAATTGGGGGTCGTCTACATATTAAAACGCGTTGCATTATTAACTCTGATGATGAACTAAACAAAGACATAATTTTCTTTACATTAAAAAAAAAAAAAAAAAAACTTAAATTTACATTTAAGCAAAATTAGTGTAAAGACTAAAATGTAGACTTAATTTTTAGCTCGTTTGATTTTATATGCCTAGAAAATATGCCTTCGATAAATAAAATATTTATTATTTAAAATTTGTTCGACTTAGAATGACAGAGTCGTCATTTTTGTAATAAATAAATAAATAAATAAATAAAAATAAATAAATATATAAATAAGTAAATAAAATAAAATAAAATAAAATTATAACGATAATAATAATAATAATCTCTTGATGTATACATACTTGCCAATATACTATCTAATATTCCGTAGTATTACTACCTTCTTTTTCACAGGGATATTTTTTTTTGAGTATTTTTCGTCTTATTTGATCTTAATAGCATTTGGAGAATATTCCTCTAAAAATTTACTGGTGTGGAAAAAGGGCGGGACAAACGACACTATGGAATATTAATTAGGATGTTGGCAAGTATGCTGTATAATACGAATTATACAATAAACTCTTTTAGAATAATATTTATTGTTAGATAATAAAAAAAATTAAGTTCACAAAGAAAAAAAGATAAGACCAGGTTTTTATGAAATTATATGAGTTAAAACGTTGTTTAAATAGTTATATATTACTTGTTTATTTTATAAAAGAATCTTTAACAGTATATATATATATATATATATATATATATATGTTTATCTTTTTGAACTGTTCATAGCTAATCTATTCTGAAGTAGAAAAATGCAAGATAATTTACACAAACTCGCCCATATATGTGCAGCTATTTTAGCAGTCCCTTAATAGAAAAATTCAGTTACCATTCGTAGTGCTTTTATTCGAATGGAAATTTGTAAAAAAAAAAAAAAAAAAAAAAGTGGTATTCAATGAAACATTAACTGGTCGAATTCGTATGCAAGAATGTACTTAATTCTGTTTGTGCATACTTTGTCACCTTTAAATGCTTTAGATTAAAGATATTATTCAATTATATTTATATACAATAATTGCCAACCTTTCTAATTTTTAAATCAAGTTTATAAAATTTGACAGAAATGTGAAATCTTCAAGAAATAAAGGGAAAACTTTCCAAGTTTCCGTAGTAAGATGTTCAAGCGTCTGCGCACATAGGTGATGGTACAACACCACAATCTGCGCAGCGAGGATAAGTGCACGCTCACGCCAGTCGAGATGTGGACAGTACAAAGAAAAGTTCTCTGTGTTTTGTGATGTGCTAAATTCGAATTCGTGACTAAAGTGCAACGTGAATATCATCGCGTCTACAGTGACGCGCCATTACATAGGAATAACATTAGTCGTTGGGATAAACCATTAAAGGACACCAGTAGTTTTTTTTTTTTTTTTTTTTTTTTTTCTTTTAAAAAAAGCCCGTTCTAGTAGGCCATCGGTAAGGCCACGTCGAACTGCACTGGATAGGTATGAAACTTGGAGAACTTAAATTCTATTTGGTAAAGATTTTACATTTCTATCTAGTTTCATTGATTTCCTGTGACAGGCCAAAAGTTCACCATGACTTTACGGACGCACTGTGTATATAAGTATATTATAAATAAAATCCTGTTATATCAGTTATAATAAAATAAAAAACCCGGAATGCAAACACTCCTGGAATATAAACTATATCTTTTTTTGATTTGCCTTGATCTTAGGCATTCTAATATAGGCAAAAATTATTTTTATTATTTAAAAAAATGAAGTAGGTGTGAGTTTACATATATAGACCATCCTTTAGGCATACTTGGCAACCTAACCCGGAAGATTGTTAGTTTCCGCCCCTTTTTGTACACCACTTATTTTTTAGAGCAGTTCTCTTCAAATATATTTACGATTAAATAAAAAGAAAAGTACTCAAAAAAAAAAAAAAAAAAAAAAAAAGACGTGTGAAAAAATGGGCGAAAAGGGGCGGGACTAACAATCTTCCGGGTTAGGTTGGCAAGTATGCTTTAGGTAAAAACTTAGTAATAAAAACTGGACATTATTATAAATCGATTGTAACCAACGGCATACTTATTTATACGATGATTATCAGCAAATTTATTAGAGCGATGTTTCTTTTTTTTTTCGGTGACTGCACATTGTGTATTTGTAGTTTTGCATTTCATCAGCAAAAGAGGGAATGTTTAAGGATCAATTTAAAAAACAAATTTTGCTTATATCATTTTTTTTTTTTTTTTTAATAAAATTTGTTTTCTATTATTAAAACACTCATTTAGATGAATTTGTTTAGTAATATGCATTTTATAATATTGAATATATACGTATTATAAAATGCATACGATTACGTAGCCACATTTTTAAATACAAGTGTGCTTTATACATCGTATTTTAATACGGTAAAGCTTAACAATAAGAAGAATGGAATGTTCACATACATTAACATGAATAAATTTTAAACGTCATGAAGTTATTTTTATTTCAATGATAATCTTTCAAGGACAGTAACTAAACAAACAAGCAAACAAAAAATTCTGAAGAAACAAAACCATCTTTTATTTCACAGTAAATTTACACAAAACTTTTTTATTATTATTATTATAACTAGAAAATTGTTTTTGCTCTGTCTTTATCAAAAGTAATGTCATATATATGTCATTTTTTAAGTCAAGTGAACGTTTTAGGACATTTTTATAAGTCACGATTCGAGAAAATGTCCAACCAGTAATGAAATTTCGAAAACTGCAAAACTCATTCTCTTTTAGGTCAATAAACAGCGAATAGAAAGGCAAAACATTTGTCTGGATAATAATATACATTTAAAAAATGAAAAATGAAGGAAAACAAACGGTATGAAATCACGATACATTCGGATACATAAGAAGAACTGCCATAAGTTTTAAGTTTAATGTAGGTCAGAGATCACTATTCTCTCTGTTCAAATTGTTCTAACGAGAAGACATTTCTGACATTGTGCCAGATTTATTGAGTTCAAAAGAAAGTTTATGAGAAATGAAAGGTGTAATAGTGTAACACGAGATATTTTATGGCAGAGTGAGTTTAGCTTGATTTAATGTGTTGTCTTTTGTAAAAGAGTTTTTATTAAAATTTGTAATTTTCTTAGAAATAAAAATTTGCGATATTTTAAGATTATTGAAAAAATTAAACATTACTATTGTTAATAATTTAAAATTTAAATAAATTTTAAAAAAAGTAAAAAGGTTTCAAAGTATAGAAACTAATGCTTATTTTAGATAATAATGGCAACAATGTTTTCCTTTATTTAAAAAAAAAAAAAAAAAAAAAAAAAAAAAAAACAGTTTTACTAAAATAGCATTTTTGGCATCAGAATATATGAACCAGACATGCCAACCATATTTGCCAAATTGCCACCTTTTGCCTACCGCAAATATTTAATAGAAACTTTTATTTTATTTAATCAGTGAACTGTAACAGTTTTCACTGATAAAATAAAATAAAATAGAATAAATTAATTTTTCCGGTAGCAAAAGGTGCCAAGTTGGCAACCATAATGATAACATTTCATTTTATTCTGGAGCATTCTTATTACTCGCTTTTTTTCCACAGCCCTTTATTTGCAGAGAAGTTTTTCCAGTATGTAATTGCGATTAAATATGAAGAAAAAACCCTTTAAGGAAATAACTATGAAAAAAGGGCAGGTATTAACAACGCTCTGATATAAATAATAATGGTGGAATGTCTGAAGAACGATTACAGTAAATAATATATCCATCTGGTTTTTAAATGCACTTAAAATGAAAAAGAAAATGATAAAATTGAACAATAATATAATTTATTAGTGATTCATATTTGCACAGGTGCCAATTATCCCAATTTTTTTGAGAGATTTAATACCGGAATTTTTTTTAAATTGTTTTCATCTTATTTAATCGTCAAAAATATATAAAACATTTTCCTTTAATAAAATATTGGTGATAAATATGATTAAAAGATTAAAAAGGCTGACAACTATATTGGTAAATTATCTTATAAACATAAAATTTATGTTATCGATTTGCTAGGTGTTGTATATTTTATGTAAAGTATACTCTAAAAGCATTTATTTTTTCACATGTGTATTCATTTTATGTTTAACACATTTGAATATTTGTAATTTTAAATTATTCATAATTAGATATTAATCTTTAAATGTAATATCATTAAAATATTTCCTTATTTACCTTTAAAGAATGAGACAAGGTACGTGGCCTAAAACATCAGGAATAAATCTGATTTTTCCCACATGCACAATCGATATATTCTATTTTATGACGTACAGTCACGATCTTCTATAAGATATTTGAAAAGGTAAATTTAAAATGTAACTATCTGAAAAGTTTTAATCAATAACTTGAACTACATCACTGTAGTATAGAGTAATTTTACGAGTATGATTTATGTCCTTGTAAATAAATTTTATATTTTTACGAATATTTATTTTTTCTTTTTACTAAAAGTTGTTTTTTCCGTTAAATTTATTACTTCAAGTTCTCTTGAAATTGAAAATACACAAATATTACCTTGAAAATGTACTATTTATGTATTTATTTTGTGAATAAGGCCTTTTAGATTGGTTAATATTATGATTTGTGAATATAGGAGTATCAGTTAAAATAAGAAGCTCTTACTTAGAAGAGAAGCTTTACCTGCTAATATTTTTAATGTATTCGTTAGCGTTCTTAATACCTGCCATCTTTTCCTACCAATTTTTCTTTTTTCGTAGAATATTATTTCTTCCATACCATTGTATAGTTGTGACCACGAAAGCAGGAAACTAATCTTTGAAAAATATGGTGCAAGAAGAAGGCGGGCACTAATAATGCCACGGTATAAATTATCAATGATCGCATGTAAGTTGCTATTAGCAATTTCAAATTCCCGTTCGAAAGCGCCCTCTTTCCTTGAAATAGTCTGTTCGCTCACCGTGAAAACGATCTTTGAAAATTCTAATTGTGTTACATACTGTGCATGAAGGTGTCGCTGCTATGCTGTAACTTTCCATGCTTCTATAAAATCTATAGTTCAAAATCTAATGTGAACCAAATTTTCTTCACTCAGTATTAAATTTGTGTGTATATTGGTCGAAAGGTGGCGTTGTTGTGTTGTAATTTTTAGAGACCCTGTATTAGAAAGAGACTGGACATTGGCTTGCCGGCTTTTTGACGAAATCCTCCATTTTAGTGCCAGTTGCTCCATTGCTTACCATTACGCTGAGAAGAAATTTCGATTATTTTACGTCATAACTGTAGGATAACTTACTTCTTACATTTTTACTTTGTTGGGAAATAAATTAGTTTTTAAATATTTTTTAAAGATAAAAATGCATTATTATTTATTTTATATCATGTTTTAAATACTTTGAATACTCTTATTGCATGCGGTTTTACGTATTTATTTCCTAACATATGAGATGATTACGTTATTTATTTGCTAGCTAATAGTTTTTAAGTTCTGTTTTACGATATATTTAATATGTTAGATCTAAATGTATTTTTCTAATTTGGTATGTATTTTTCTAATATAATTTAAAATACATATTTAAAATAACTATATTAAAAAAAATATTTTTTTATTATTTATTAGTACGCAAAATGTATCCGTTTTCTTAAAATAAATTGATAAAAATAAAGAAAATAAGGTGTATATTATATACTAGTACATAAAATATAAATTTCTTTTAAATAATATTTGCCATAATAAATGCTATAAATAATATTTAAATAAGTTATTATTTTTATTTATATAACTAGGGAGCTCTGCCCCCTGTTCGCTCCGCTCACAAAACCCCGAAGGAGGCTTTGCCTTCTCCCCGACTCACTTTACTTATTAACACTTATTAACACTCTGCCCGCCTGTTCGCTGCTTTCTTTCACTGAAAAGGAATATTAATAGTGCATATTACAAGACAAAAGCAGAAAATTATTATGGAAATCCTCATATTCAATGTCAAATTGAAATATAATATATATATATATATATATATATATATATATATATATATATATATATATATATATATATATATATATATATATATGTATACATATTATTTTAATAGAAAGAAAATCATAATATCTAGACCATTTTGCATTACAACTTTGGTATATGACCCTTTTTATTTCTTTTTTACAACCTTAAATCCGAACTCCGGTTCCCCAGTCGGTAGAGCGCCGAGCTCATAATTGGAAGATTGTGGGTTAGGTTCTCGAGCCGACCAAAGACTGTCGTGTACACTAATGGTGGCTGGTGCACGTAAAATATGTCGTGGCTACAATATCCTCGATGTTCCCATCAAAATTATACGTCTGGGGTCCTATCCCCTCCGTGTAGGACCAAAACTGTGGGAAAACTTCCGGAAAATCCGTAGGGGTGCATCCCAGACCGTCGCCAATTATCCATTGCGCAGTAATGGTGCGACGTCAATCACAACCTACCTAATTATCTACAGTCGGCAGCAAAATTATTCGAGCACTAGCAATAATCCTTGCCAAAAAAAAGTACACTTAATACAGCTCTGTTAAATAAATCCTTGTCGAGTCATGTTCTTAATCAGACTAAGAACATGATTCGACAAGGATTTACTTAGCAAAACAGTCTTAAGTGTACTTTTTAAATATAGGAATTATTGGCTAGTGCTCGAATAATTTTGCAGCCGACTGTACCTACCTACAACCATGGATCATATTTTAATTTTCCCGTGTAAGAAGATTAATTTTTTAAAGTAGAGAAAAAAAAAAGTTGATATTTATTTTCTTTGTTTTTTACATCCATGGTGTCGGGCCGCAGGACCCTAGTCGGTAAAGCGCTGAGCACGTAATTGGAAGATTGCCGATTCGATACTTGAGCCGGCCAAAGACCGTCGTATACACTAATGGTGGATGGTGTGCACATAAAATCTGTCGTGGTCGCAAAGTCCTCCATATTCCCATCTCCACTATACCTCTGGGGATCACCAAATCGGAGGGGAATACCCTCCGTGAAGGTTCAAAATTGTGAGGACATGTCTCCGGACCATCTCTAGGATTGCATCCCAGACCGTCGCCAATTACCCACAGCGCAGTATTGGTGCGACGTTAAATCCAACCAACCTACCTACCTACGTACAACCATGGATCATATTTTAATTTTCTCGTGTAAAATGACTTCATGACAGAACAACGTCACTGAGATAAACTTTTTTCAAAATGGCAAATAGAGTACCTTCATACACTTATCGTTTTTAGTAATTAACTTCTTTAATTAAAATGATAGAAATTTCTAAGCTGCTGAAATGTCTTCCTTGGAGTACTCGGAACACATTGATACCTCTCATGACGCGAAGGACCCTGCTCTCTGTTAGAAGATGCTGTCGCAGACAAAAAAAATTGACGCCAGTGACAATAACTTTTTTTTAAATATATAGAGATATTTTTAAAACTAAAAAATGAAAAAAAAAAAACAAAAAAAAAACAAACAAACAAACATATTTTTTAATTTTTTAAAATTTTAATTAGTTAACATTTTTGCAAATTAATATTAATAACATTTTTATTTTTTATTATTGGTTAATATTTTCACAAAAATAAATAATTACTTCATTATTAATAATAACGCGTGGTTGATTGAAATAAATAATATATATATATTTTACCTTGTAGAAATTTTACATAAATATTTTTATAAAATAATAAAAAAGTAATTTCCTTTCTTTTGCTGTAGTTTTACATTTATTTATGAATTACTTGACAAAAACTAAGATTATCATATAATTGTTAAAGATTTTTCAACATTTCAAACATAAAATGTATGTCCTCAGAAAAAATAAAGTAGAATTACTTTCACAATCAACGTATTTTGCTTAATATAGAAATATATAACAACAATTTCCTCTGTTTCTCGATCAGAGTTGAAAAAGTAACCATATCTTATCGAAAGTCAAAATAAAATTCATTTTTTTTCAAATCTTAAATCTTTTTTTCTAAGACGAAAAAAAAAAAAAAAAAAAAAAAAAAAAAAATCTCTTATTTATATTTTGTATTGCTTTCTGAACAAATTCAACACAGTTTTCTTCCATTTATGTTGTATAGTTAAGTGTCAATCGCGAAGAAAAAAGGCATTACGTTCTATGGGAATCGCTCCGATTTGGCACAAAAATGATCGACTTTCCGTCAATGTCCTGTCCCTTTCTAACACAGGGTCTCTAGTAATATTCATTATTTCACTGAAAGTCATATCTCAAAATCTAATATGCAAAATTACACTATATTTTCCGTACTCGGGATTAAATTTGTGTGTATATCGGCTGAAATGCGGCATAAACAAATAAAAACAAAATCCTCAGTACAGGCAAAATTAAAAATACGTAAAAAAAAAAAAAAAAGAAAAAGAAAAGAAATCGCTAAAAAATTCCAAAATATCATAAAAGGTCACCAGGAACAGGTGTTACATCTATTAATGAACAACTTCGATTTTACAGATTTGGTTTTAAACGATAATTTTCTTAATCATATCTAAATGTATGCACATATAGCGACAGAAAGTTGTCTCTGCTTCGCTGTAATTGTCCTTGTTTCTGTAAAAACTATATCTCTGTACACAAGTACACCATATTTTCCTTATTCTTGTTTAAATTTGGGTTCATATCGGCCAAAATGTGGCACAATTGTTCTACAATTTTTCTTGTTTCTGAAAAAGCTATATATCAGAATCTAATGCGCACAACTACACCACCTTTTCTTTAATCGGGTTTAAATTTCTGTGTATATCAGCTGAAAAGTGGCACTGTTTTGCTGCTGCATCAAATAAAACTTCGATTTTACAGATAAAAAACTACATCTCAAAATCTAATGTACACAACTTACCATTTAAGCACTATTTTAAAATCGAATGCGCATAGTTTCACCACTTTTTAATTCGTGTATATACATTGAACGAAAGACTTTTTGTTATATATGTAAATTATGTTAAAAAAATAATTCATCAGCGTAGGCTAAAAGAAGAAAAAAAAAAAACATTTTAAAAATCGTCCGGCAATATTCATAAGACCCGCATCATTGGATTCTATAGGACGTAGAGGCCATAAATTTTTAATTTCATAGCGATCCGACCGTAAGTTTAAAAGTTAGGCGGATCGCCATAGAGTTGGGGGGGGGGTGTCTAAATATTGTCATAAGGGTCTCACCATTATGTTCTATGGGGTCTAGAGGCCTTAAATTTTTAATTTCATAGTGATTTGGCCTCAAATTTAAAAGTCAACCGGATTGCCATGGGTGGTCTAAGCATATTCATAAGAGACTCATCATTCGATTCTATGAAGTCTAGAGAGGCCCTAAATTTATCAATTTTATAGCGATCCGGCCGTAAATTCTAAAGTTAGCCGGATCGCTATGGGGGGGGGGGGGGAAATGGACTCTATGGGGTCTATGAGCCCTAATTTTTATTTCGTTTTTCATTGCGATCTTACCGTAAGTGTAAAAGTTAGACAGATCGTCATGGAGGGTCCAGCAATATTCATTACACCCCTACCATGAGGTTATATGGGGTCTACAGGCGCTAAATTTTTAATTTCATAGCGACCATTAGGTTCTATGGGGTCTAGAAGTCCTAAATATTTCGCCCCCCAAAACCTAATGATATCGGTTTTCAACACTCTATGCCTACATTTTAGTCCTTTCGCCCCTCCTTAACACTTAATTTAACACTTGCGAAAGTATTTTCATTCCATTCATCACACATAAAAATGTCTCTGTACGCAATCTCAATGGCATACCTATATTTAAAACAGCAAAATAAAAAAGTAAATTTAATCTTACATCGTCCTTTGGTCACGTGTGTTACAATAAATTTTAAATTCCCAGTAAAAATGAAACTTTTTTGTTTATAAACTTAAGTTGATGAAATTTGAACCGGAGGCTGATTTTATAATGTCTAAGCCGTATGTTAATTTCTGTGTTCGTGACTAAAAATTTTAAAAAAGTTTGAAAATTGCAATTTTTAATCCTACTTCAAAGAAGACACGTGATATTTTAATGATATGAAAGCCTTTCCTTTTACATGCGCGACAAATGTCTAGAATAAAGATTGAAATTAAATGTTGCCATCTAAATTTCACACTTTATTTAATTAAAAAAAAAAAAATTAATTGACGTGTCGAAATATTGTTCGCACTCCTGGATTCAGAAAAATCGCCCCTTTTATTTGATACAAAGTTTTTAAAGATTGGAAGGATATTTCTATTTTATTTGGGCATTTAATGCTGCTTAAGCTCAGAATTGACGCATTTATTATTTGACATAGGATGACGTATTAATTTATATCTCCGCAACTGATTAAAATTTTTAAATTCTGTTTTCACTATCCCCTCAGGAAAGCTCCTGAGCAACCGTATTTTTGTACTTCTACGTTCAACAAGGGCTGAACGTATAGAAGAACATACATACTTACAGAAAAACCTTCCCTTTTATTATTATAGCTATACAACTTTCAATAAATAATAAAAAAAAAAAATACTTGTTTATATTTTGTATCTTTCTAATTTTTTAATTTATTGCTGAAATCTGAAAATTTTTAGGGAAAGATGGTAATTTTATATGATCTCATATATCACTATCTCAGATACAGCACATTATGTATTACCGTGCTGCAGTAATTATATCTTCTAATGAAGCCTCTTTCTACTTCAAAGGTTCATACAAATAAGTTTGTTTTTGTGCATTTTTGCTAATCCAAATGTCTTTACTCCCCCATCTAATCCGTGATTATTATTTAAATTCATTAAAAGTTTAAAATTTCAATTCATTATAATTTTCCATAAAAAAATTGTTTAAAGTTTGGATTAATTAACAAAAGGTGCACGATTTAAAATATGCAGTTATTAAATGCAGTTTTTTAAGTTAAACTTTTTAAAATTAATATAGTACGAAGGGTTAAAAAAGTTATTTGGTAAATTTTATCTAATCAGTGTAATAAAAAGTAAATTATAATAAAAAAATTGTAAAGTTTCAATATTAATGTGTAATCTATACCATATTTGCCAACATACTAATTAATATTCCGTAGTATTGTTAGCCTAGCCTTCTTTTTCACACCACTATCAATTTAGAGTCTACTATCTTTACTATCCAATAGAGTTTACTATCTACCACCATCTTTTCTTCTTATTTAATCGTAACTGAATTTGGAGAATATTACTCTAAAAAATTACTGGTGTGAAAAAAAGGCGGGAATAACAACACTACGGAATATTAATTAGGATGTTGGCAAGTATGATCTATACTGATATTCAAAATTTAAATTTAAGTTTGAAATAATTTCTATCAATTTAAATTTTCCTCTAAATTACCGATTGTGAAATCAATATTCTTCGAAATCACAAAATAGCGCACTGATAAGCGATTGCCGTTTACCATTGTTTCATTTCCAATGTGTTATGTACGTTAATTTTAATTTATTATGCAATATAAATAAATGTGCGTACTGTTTTACTTTAAGCCATACTATTTAAATCTCAAGTGAAACTTAAGCTTAGTTTAGGTATTTTACATTAAACTAAAAGTTATATAATTTGATCTTTAGGTTTACAAATATTTTAAAAAATTGTAGTTATAAAAGTGTATTTATTTAAAGTGTAAACTTTCTGAAACTGGTTTAGTATGAAGTCTATTTAAAACGTTTTTCTATAATGAGTATTTATTAAAAAACACTTTTGCATCAGTTTTCATTGTGTCGCCATTAATTGATAAATAGCCAAGAAACGGGCAATTTCAATATTTTCTTTTTACGAATAATATATAGTGATTCCGCCAGAATTTTTTTTATAAACACATAACCTCGATAGGTGAGTATTCTGTAATTTTTTCAAAATGTTTTTGCGTATGCGTCTATGGAGACCTTCCTTTCCAGGTTCTTTTACGAATAACAACAGAAAACTTAATATGAGAGGACCATTATAAAACACTATATTGATTCAATTCTGTTGCATATCAACCATCGGGATGTGCTACTATGTTGCAATATTCTCCGTGTATAGGAAGGCTATATCAGCGCTTCTTTAGCATGCAAAAGAGACAAATTTGGTATGTGAAATGACAATTATAAAAAGGAATGATGGCTTAATTTAGATGTATATCGGCTAACAAATGTCGCTGTTAATACTCACATCTTGCAGCTTTACACATAGCTACATGGCAGCAGTTATTAGTAGAAATTGCTCCAAACTGTATATGTAAAATCTCTATTGTGAGGAGCTGTATTTTAATTTTTGTGTATACTTATTGCAAGGTTACTTTGTTATACAGTATGATATAAAAGAAAGTTTTGTGATGGTCACAACATATTAGTTTTCTTATTACTATATTTTTAATTTTTTTGTATGTTTGTAAATTATTCTTGTATATATCCTACAACAAGAAAATAAAATTTTATATATGTGTGTGAGTTTATCAAAAATTAGCCTATAAATGATATAAAAGAAAGTTTTGTGATGGTCACAACATATTAGTTTCCTTATTACTCTATTTTTATTTTTTTTAATATGTTTGTAAATCATTCTTGTATATATCCCACAACAAGTAATTAAAATTTTATATACGTGCGTGATTTTGTCAAAAATTAGCCTATAAATATCACTTGCAATAGTGGGAATTTTGTTTATGAAAATATTTTCCATTTAAAGTATACGCTTATTTTATCATAGGGAAATTCAATTAATGCGTACATTTTAAAATACATTTTTAATGAAACATCAAAGATATTTTTAATGATTTTTCATTAAAAATATCACTATTGAAACATTATTTCAAATAGTTATTCCATTAAACATTTTAATACAGATTAATTTAGAAATAATTTCTCTTTAATATTTACGCTACTCTATACTTGAATACCTAATTTTCCTTTTCAGTTAAAAAATATTAGATAATATTTAACATTTACTGTGAAAATTTTGAAGAAGTCACCAATGTAAGAGCATGTCCGGATATGAATTTTACAAGTAGGCGTATGTTTTGATGATGAATATATATTTATAATTCAAACTCAGCAAGGTTGCGCATCAAAGTAATCGCATAGAATTCTAGAGAGCACTATATCTAATGTTCGTAAACGTTTTGCCTAAAGCAATATTGGCTACTTCTGAAGTACGATGAATATATATGCTGTGTTCTATTAGAGGTAATTGATTATGCAATGCAGTGAAAGGAATGTGATTAACTGCAAGATACGTTTGCATATACTTATAATTTCTATACCGAAAGGAAAATTATATGCGTATATTTTCAATAAAATGAATTTATCAATTCATAATTTATTTTTGTATTGATATATGCAACGTTCTACTGCTTAAATAACTCTACAGATTAAATGAATACTCTTTGAAGGAATACAATATTATTTTACAATTTGAAAAATAAATTTATCATTAAATATAAGGCAACAGTTTTTGCTTTATTTAACATATATTTCATATATTATATATAACGTATATTTTATAATATATATTTTATATACTTTATATATTAAAAGTTCTTAAACATTTTCAGAATTTCTTCAAATTTAGAATTTTTCAAACCTCTTAGAAATAAAACACAATGCAAACGATGCGTTAATATATATAAACAAATATTATTCATTAAATAAATATATAAATAAATAAACAAACAAATAAAAATTGGCAACGATTAATAACAACAGCATAATAACTGAAACTCTAGAAAGTGAGATAAATAGAATTAAAACAAAGGAAAAACAGGTAAAATAAAAAGTAAATTTAAAAAATGAAAATAAACTTATAAATAAACTAATAAAAAATTACAAATAAAGAAATAAAAATAAGTGATCAATTAATAAGGAATTATTAAAGTATAATATGAGACGATTTATTTTCTTTTTCTAAAGATGTTTAACACAAGCTTTTTAGTGTTTAAAAATGAAAGCTTCATAGAAAACTACGAGGAAAAAGAAAATTTTATACTTAAAAAAGTTAAAATAAATTCCAGATGTCCAATGGTAACAAATAAAAAGGTATTTAAAATCATTTTCATTGCTTGCCTCACAATGCATCATTCAATATATAATGTATAGGATGTTAAAAAAAAAAAAAAAGCTATCTAGACTATTCAATCTCGGATTTACTTTAAAAATATCTGTCAGATTACTGGCAAAAAACATTTAGCAATCTAATTTGGCAATCTATTTTTAGCAATCTCAAACGAAGAAAAGGGCGGCTCAAACCATTTTATACAAAAATTTCGTGAAATTTTTAAATTATTATGCATTTATGAAAATATGAACTGAAATAAGCCACTTTGGAAATTTTGGTGTAAAATGGTTTGAGCCGCCCTTTCCACCGTTTGAGGTGCAATTGTATTGGAATAGTAGTAAAATGACGTATTCAGATCGGCGGTAATGAGATGAAACAGTTATTTTGTTCTTTTTAGTGCATTAAAAAAAAGGGCATTATATATATATATATATATATTTTAAATAAGCGTTATTTTATATAACACTTACTACATATAGTTTATTTAAAAAAAAAAAAAGAAAAAAAAAAGTTTTCTAAAAAGAACATAAAATTATTTATAATGTTTAAAAAAACTGTCATTTCCAAAATAATCGATTTTGGATAAGACATTTACAAATTAAAAATGTTCGCCTAATCTTATAACCTA
>OZ005649.1:211720549-211783549 GCA_963930645.1 Salticus scenicus
CCACCTTAATATTAATAGTTTCATTTAATTATTAATATTTTCGTTTTATACAGTACGCTTCAAAATGATAGGAACTACACGAAAAAATTAGAAATTTAAAAAAACCGTCTAATACAAATTTACAAATTTCGTTAATAACGTTAAATGCTTGATATTGCTTTTAGTATTGTAACAAAAATTTACAAATATTATACATTTAAAAAAATATATTTTAAAATACACATTTTTATGTAATTATGTTGTGGAAATATGATGCGATGATATAATTATTTCATTTTAAAAGCTCGCATTTGGTAATGTTTTTTATTTATTATTATTATTATTTGCTTATATATTCTTTTAATGTATTTGCTTATTGATAATTGTGTGATCTACACACGAACAATGGATATAAGACCATCAATTCTTCCAGAAAACAATAAACATTACTATAATCGTCTTAAAAAAATATATTAAACAAAACATACAGACGCACAAACACACACACATATATATACATGTGCGTGTGTGCGTACGTGTGAGTATTGATATGCCCTAACTATAATGTTTAAACATTCACTGCAGTTCAAGATAAAAATAACAAATAAACTAAAAATAACAAAATGATAAATGTAACAAACTACTAATAAAATGAATTTCCTATATATATATATATAGTTAGTTAGTTAGTTAGCTAGATATATATGAACCTATAAACTGCATTAATATATTCGATTATATTATATATTAAAAATGACACATTAGTCAAATATGATACAAGACCATCACGGCGCATTAAATATAACATTAAATCTCTCAGAATATAAATGTGTTAATCATATTATTAGACATAGTCACTTATATGAAACAAATATATTGTGGCGAAAAAAGTGAAGATTACAATGTACCTAATAAAAATCCATCTTTACTCCACTGAACATCTCCTGCTCTGTTGCCAATATGACATTGGAATTCCACCTCATCTCCTTCTTTGCTTTCTTGGTCGGTTGGTCGGACACGGAAATATTGGTTTTCAGAGCACGACACTGTAAGAAAAAAAAGTATAGGTTCATTTTTCTTCTCGGGTATGTCACATATATATCATTTATGAAACATTGCAAAGCAATAAATATATAGAAAGTGGAATATAGAAGATAACAAGTTTAAATTGTAACATAACTATGGAATATGTGAAGAAAAAATAAGTAAACGGATATGTATTTTCATTTACGATATTCACAAATTTGTTTAAAATGCACTAAAAGGGAAAAATCACACTTTTCTTTGATTTTCCCTTTGTTTTTGTATTATGATGAAATGTCATTTTTAGCTTTTAATATTAGAATATATATATATATATATATATATATATATATATATATATATATATATATATATATATATATATATATATATATATATATATATATATATATATATTGCAGAATTATACACTAACTGAAAATAATTTTCTTTAAGCATAAATAGTATAAATTTAAAGATATTTTAAAAAATATATTAAAGTTTTTGATGCAGTTTAATGTATTGTATGTCAAAGAAAAAGAGAAAAGTCAAGATAGAAACTATCCAATAGTTCTCTTTTTAAATAACCAAAAGCAAACACATGCAGATGAATATGAAATATAAGTTTAATTTTTTTCCTGATTATAAATGCGGTGACATATATGAAATTTTTCTAATTAAAAAAAAAAAAAAAAAAAGTTGTATTTATGTATGGCACAGCTGTGACGGCCCTGGTTTTTCTAAATAGTCTCTACCTCTAATAGTGCAGGAAGAGTCTTTGGAAAAATGTGAGCTGTGGGAATCAGAGCCTGATTATGGGGGAAGCACACATTATCTCCGCTCTCACCGGAATATTTTTACAATTATTTTTTACTTCATGTCATAGAAATTCCCCGCTTTGACGAGGAAATATTTTTTATAAAAAATGAACGGTGTAAAACAATCCAATTTACTCACCGTTATTAGACACCAGAATTCTTTTAAAATAATTTTTAATGAGAATTTTCTGTTTATTATAGGAGGAAAGTATTTGTTTAAAAATAACGGTGTAAGTATAAATAATGTGTGCTTCCCCCTTAAACAGGCTCTGGTGGGAATCTTTTGTGAGTAAAATGTACTCATTGAAAAATAATAGCGGTAAAATATAGTGATATAACTTCACATTTTCACAACATGATGAAATAATTGTATTGACGCAGATATGGAGAGAGAATTAACAAAAATGAAGGTTTATAGTATATAAAATATCAACTATAAACCTTCTTGCATTTATTTCATCATTTTAAAATTTATAATGAACATAAGGAACCACATGAATATATAGCCATATAATTAAAAAAAAAAAAACAATATGTTTTTATGTTAGTAATTAAAACCATATCAATTATAAAAAGTTATTTTAGCCATATTTTCTGACACAGGAGGGAGAATGCTTTTTTTTTCTCTCTCTCTCTCTTTCTCTCTCTTATTTATTTATTTATTTTCTTGCAGGTAATTTTTTAATTATTATTTAGGTCACAGTTTTTTTTTAAATCTTCTATTTCTTTTTATTGATTATTATTATTATTATTATTATTATTAATGTAATTATTGTTTTACATTTGGTATTTACCAGCTTGCTACGTATTCTGAAACCTTAGATTTTTTTTTTTAAGAAAAGAAGGTATTTTTCTTTGAAAGAATATTATTCCCAACAGCTGATTAGAAAATTATGCTCTTGTTAAATAGTATATTTAAATTTGACATTTAACTAAAATTAAATTATTGATATTTAATTACAGTAGAACCTAGATCTATCGTTTTTCATGGGGTGCGTGGTAAAAAAAAAAAAAAAAAAAAAAAAGATGAAAGCGGGAAACGATGAATGCGGGTTAAAGTCAAAACACGAATAAAACAATGTTTATGAAACAATACACGCAAGATATATTCTATACTAGTTATAAAAACTAATTTGTTACTCTCCAAAATGTCAAATAAATAAATCTAAGTTGTAGAACATTAAGTGATATTTATTTTTTAAAATCAGTAATTTTATGTTTGATTTTTTGTTAACTTTATAAATTAAATGGGGATTTTCCTGATTTACAATATTTTCTAGTCCTTTTCTGTAATTTCATGCGCATATAAAAGATTCGTGCATTTTCAAATGTCGTAATTACGCCAGACACACTTGGCACTGGCGTAGGCTCAGCCTCAGGAATGTGAAAAAATGTAATAGCTGGCCATACTGGATGCATCCATTCTTCTCTTTGCACAGAGTAGAGCAACTTGTTCTTCAAGCAACAACACACGATCCGTATTCAGTTATTCATAGACACATGTTACAATCTCTGCACATTCCCATTTCTTCACCTAAAACAGCATAAGGTTGAATAGTTGAGGTTGGTTGGGTTTTGAATCGCACTAGTGCTACAATATATACAAATAGTGACGGTCTGGAACTTACTTTTAAGGAAGGTCCGGAGACATGTCATCACGATTTTGATCCTCCGTGGAGGAGGGAAAGTGTTATTTTAGGATAAAAGGAGTAATTCCAATTTGAATGCCATATGAAATCGCTTGATTTTCAATTTCATTTTGGTCAGAAGAAAAATTTTACAACGATGAATGCGGGAAAAGGAATTTTTAAAGAACGATACATGCGGGTACCGTTAACATTATTTAACTACAGTTTGCGCAGGGACCATAGATATAAAACGATCAATGCGGGAAAACGATAGATGCGGGAACGATAGACAGGGGTTTCACTATACTATTTATTATTAATATTGTTCATGTAATTTTTGTTCTTGCTTGTATTATTTATATACTTCTCTTCTCGTTTATTTATATATTTGTAATTAATTAAATAAAAATAATTTTTTGTATAGATATTTGTGTTGTTTTTGCACTCATCTTGTGCAAATAATTTTTAAATAAGATTTCCGAATTAAAATTACACACACACACACAGACACACATATATATATATGTGTGTGTGTGTGTGTGTGTGTGTGTGTACTTAGTTGTCCTTTTGGACGCTATTCTTAACTATAGAAAAAATACAAAAACAGAAAAAATGAAAATTTTTATTTTATTTAATTCACTGAAAAGTGTCATTAAAAAAAAAATCTTAAAAAAAAATTTGGCAAATAAATGCGTAAAAATTGAACAACGTATACATATATTTATTTCGTATGGTTCCCCCGATCCTATATTATCTTTGATTTTTTTAACCATTAATTTTTTATTATAATTTTTTTATAATAGAATACTATAAACGTAGTTGTTAAGTATTCCGTTTTTTTTTTTTTTTTTTTTTTTTTTTTTTTGATTCCAGTATAATTTTATGAACATTTTCGTCTTACTAAATAAATCGAAATTGCTACAAAACTTATAAAGTTTATCTATAAATTTAGACCGGTAACCGAAAAACGGAACATTTGGTAGCTACGATACAAATTTAAAAACAATTTTATTGTTAAAAACATTAGTGAAAGACATCTACAAAAAAAAAAAAAAAAAAAAAAAAACTTGGTTTTACGAATTTTGTTTCGTAGCATTGTAGTGTTGAAATAACATATATACATGTTATATACATAATACCTTATATATATATATATAGAAGGTAAGTGATGCAAATATGGCCAATACAGATAATATGGCAACCCCGTAATAATGTTATTAATTTCCGTGAAATCCTTAAGATGACGATTGAAATTAGTCGCTTGACGTCAGAAGAAAATAGTTTAGCACTGCGCTGGACGCAAACTTTGATCACGTGCACAGGGGACAGTCATTCTTGATTTATTGTTAGTTGGATTGGCATTTTATAAATTTGTCTCTTGTAAATTTTTTACATTTCTGAATTAAACAAAATATCTGTATTTAGTGTTATACATAACATTTTAGCTGGATTAATGATGTTTTCAACTGCATAAATGAATTCCACTAGCTGAGTTTTCAGACAGAATTACAAACGGTTTTTTAAAACTCGATATTGTTAGCAATGTACCCAAGGGGCATATTACCTGCACGTATCAAAATTTAAACCACAAGGATGCTATCTTATCACGTTTGATGGGGTCAAGTCCTATCTTGATTACTTAATTCTGGATGAGACTGAAAAAAATGATATTCTTCTACGTTGTTTACCTTCTAATACAACCTACGAGCTTCAGCGTGTGGATAAATCCTGTTTTGGGCGATTTTAGCAATTTTGGAACTAAGAAGTTATTTTGTTTTTGGAACATTGTAACTATGAAACCTTACAAATGCTCGATTTGGAAGAATATTTTCTGTGCTATGACATTGACAAACCTATGACATTGACATTTCCAACGTTAAAGGTGGCTTCAAAATGACAAGTATTTATCGTGCCAATCCTATACTAACTATACTGTCAATGTAATTCCCGAAGAAGTAGTGCTTTAAGTTCTATGTCTGAAAACCCACCTCCAACAAGGAATAGTGCCAAAATTGGAAAATAAATTTCCTTCACAAAAACATCTCCTGAAAAACCGTTTCTTCATACTCCGTGACCCTCAAGTAGGGTAGCATGGGGCGAGTTGTAACAATTTTTAGAAAATTAAATCTATTGTGAAATGTATTTAAGTTTTCCTGTTTAGAATTGCTGTTTTACATAACATACATAATCACCTATCATATTCATTAAAAAAAAAAAAAAAAAAAAAAAAAAAAAAAGAAAACTTTCGTTTATATTGCTAGTTTTAGCTTGAAAAATATTTTTTTAATTATTTGCTTATTACAATTTGCTCCAGATTTGGGGCTAATTGTAACACACGTGGGGCAAATTGTCACTGATACAAAGGGAAACTTAACAATAAAAACGACAATATTTCAAAATGTTTTCTGTTATCAATCATTTATTAATATAATAAAAAAGGCAGTTAATAACTATGATAAAATTATAAACTTTGATATAGTAACAATGAATTATATCAAATGGATTATAGTAAAATAAAGAGAAAATTAAAGATAAAATCAACATAGAAGTCAATCTTAATCAGAGGCGAAATTAATTCAAGCAAATGATATTTTGATCCTCTCATGCATTTAACGTGTGCCCACTTTCTGCAAATTAAGCATTTTACCCATTCTTCTGCCACAGAGAGGGTTTAGCAGAGCTCGAATTCTCCGCCCTTTTTTGAGGATACTCTCATTGATGATAAATTTCTGCTACTATTTTTATGCAATATTCTCTAATTAGTAACTAAGGCGTGATTATAATTTGTGATTAAATAATCACGGCACTATTATATACAGAAGATATTTATGTATAAATATGGTAGTGGCGAAGAAGCCAAAAATTTGTCATTTCTGAAAGTTTCCTGAAAATGGGCGGAGACTTCGAGCTCTGGCTGTAGGCATCTCTACCAGCCATTCCTCTAACATGTTACAACTTGCCCGAAAATTTTGTTTGAACATGCCCCATCGTATGATTTTTGACGATTTGTTTATTTATAAAAAAATATAACGATTTATACAAATAATTAAGCATGTATTTTATAACTCAACACACAGACTAAACAAATAGCTATAGACATTTGTTTAAAGTATAAATTAACATACCTTTAATCAAAATTTACGAAATATATATATTTTTTTGAAGCACGTGTACAGAACCTCTCATAACCATTTTTGTGGAGCACCGATTGTGCTTACATTATAAAGCGCCTCATAAGAATTATGCATTAAATTATTTATCACAAATGTTACAAACTATTTCGCAAATGTTACTCCTTATCCTTGTGACTTACTGCTATCATAATACCTGCAACGAACTATCGTGCTCTAATTTTGAAAGAAGACTTCATTCCCAGAGCTTCTCCAAGTAACACTGAATACACTCAAACTTCACAACAGTGATTAAAAAAAAAAAAAAAAAAAAAAACAGTCCGCGAATAATAGTGGGAGATGTCCCCAAGCAAAGAAAAGTGGCAAGAGAAAGTTGGTTTAGAGGTATTTGCAACAAGGGAAAAGTTGTGAATATGAAATTATGTGTTGTGTGTCATAATTATGCGCACAAGGAATGTGTAGGACTTACTAAGAAAGGTAAGGGTGTTTGTACTTGCCATACACAGGAAGTCAAAATAAATTAAAAATATTTTTGACCGTAACAAGTTTGGAATTGTTTAAAAATTTGCTGAAATTTGTTAAAGATTGCTTAACATTGTTTTCTAAATATTCTTCTTACTTGTCTTTTCATTAATTTTTGTAAAGTTACAAAAATTAAATTTGGTTTTGTAATAATTGGTGTGTTTCATTCGTTAAATATGAATTTCTTCATTATGTTTCACCAGTGGGCATATAACCTGCATATGGACATACTACCTTCATCAACTAGTCTTAAAAAAAAAAAGAAAAAAAAAAAAAAAAAAAAACTTTTTTAAAAAAAGCAGGTTTAAATCTTGATTATTGTATTTTTTTTTTTTCCAAGTTCTAAAAAGATTCCTCTCTTTTAGCATTTTTTTTTTTTTTTTAATCGATTAGTACTGTTGCTGAAAATTTTCTATCCTGAAGGTGGCCATATTACTCGCACTTAACTTATACAATATATAATATATACATATCTAAAATGCAATAAGACAACTAAGGCTTTAAAATATAAAAGTATGAAAAAGGAGGAATTTTATCCGTTGACTTTTGGTAAATTTATTATGAAAAATTCGATTAAGTAAGAAATATGGCCTTTGTACCTTGAAAATCAAAAATTTCTTTCCGTATCTCTTGAAAGTGTCTACTGAAATTGATGAATTTTTACTTTTGCTCTTTAAACAAGCTTCGACCGATACAGCATGAAATAACTTTTGGATATCTTCCAGGAAGGAAAAAGTTAAAGAAATACATTTATAAAGAAAATATGAGGACATTCTGTTGAACAGTAAATTTTCTTTATATCCAAGTGTTTCGACCATATGCTCTTTCTCCGCAATAAATAAAAAAAAAAATAAATAAATGCGTCCAAATTTTGAATCATGATTCAAACATGAAAAATAATCTTTCAGCGAATAATTTGGATGAAAAGTACATAAATCTTAATGTAATATATTGCATTATTTTGTTTACTTATATGAGCGTTTTAATGTTTGCTTATTTTTAATAAGACATAATAAAAACAACAACAACAAAAAAAAAAAATCTATATATTTTGCTTAGAAATAATAATAATAATAAATGTGTTACGATGGTAATTCAAATACAATACAATTTAATTTTAATTTAAAAACTGCTATTTAAATAAAACACTTTAATATATATATATAACTTAATAGAATTTAACCTTAAAATTTTAGCACTTAATAGATACATGCCAATACCAACAACACACACAAAAAAAAAAAAAAAAAAAAAAAAAAAAAACCTGATTGTAACACATTGTTAAAACAAGCACTAAAATGTTTCGATATATGTTAAGATCCAGTATGAGACACAAATACAGTTGCCAAATATTTATTTTATAAATAATTGACAACTGAAATTTTATGTAATAGATAAATGAATTAAAAAATATATATATACCGTTTCAATGTATTTTTCATTACTGAAACTAGATTCACATTATTATTATTGCAAAGCTACCAACATTTTAATTTATTCTGCAACATTGGTACTACCTGTCTTTTTTCTCACCTCTTTCTTTTTGCAGTAATTTTCTCTAATATGTAGTTACGGTTAAAAAAGAAGTAAATTGCATTTCTAAAAAAGTAGTGTAAACAAAAGTGTATTGTTATTGTTACATATGTCACTCGAACATTCTGAGCCCCTATAGTGAAACTACTCAGATTTTAGGCAGAGAAGATCACCTTCCGTTTTAGAAGAGCACCACAAGTGGTGGAAGAATGACTTAGCTCGAGAAGCTAGCGAAATATGTCAACACTAGCCTACTACAAGAACTCAAATTTTGATCCAGGTCAGATCCGAATAAGTCCTATGATCGAATACCAAGTGGTATAATTTTGATGGGAACTTGAATAACTTTGTGACTACGACAAAATTAACGTGCACCAGTAGTCATTAGCGTAAACAACCGTCTTCGACCGCGGCATGGATAAACCCCGCAAACTTTCAATTATAAGCTCGTTGCTCTTATCGACCAGACTCGCGGACTACAAAATTGTAAAGTTTAAAAACGATTTAGAAAAAATAATGATTATAATTCTAAACATTCTAAAAGTAAGTTTTCGTGTTAGATATTTCATGAATAAATTATGTTATTTCTTTTAGTACTGTGATAGAGGGAAAAAAATAATTATGTGAAATTAAAGAAAACAACATTTGCTTGTAATTGTCCTTGATTAAAAAAAGAATTCTGTATTACATTTTGAAAATTGCAAAGGAAATATCTCTTTCGACAGTAAAACTTTATTACACGTTAGCTGAAAAGGAAAAGGAATTTATTTTGGCATGAGAGAAAATCTAATTTTGGAAGTGCAAGATCTTTCGAAGTTTTAGATGAGAACATGAAAATTCTTATATAATAGAAATAAGGCATTAGTGAAATTTAATAAGTATAGCTTAATGCTCCTAAAATAAATATAGAATCAAATTTCTTTGGTATTATAATATATATATATATATATATATATATATATATTGTTGTTTTTAATGCATTTTCTTTCTTGATTTAATGTCTATATATGTTTATTTGTCGTTCAAATGGCACGTAATGGTAATTTGTGATAATATGTTGAATGTATCTTTATAGCAGATTCTTTCAAACGTGGTTTTAACTAATTAATTTCATGTTTCTTAGCTATTCTATGTTCATTTTATTTTATTGATTTATAGTTAGTTGATGGATTGGGCATTTAACATGCTTATGCTCTCGTTATTGCAGAAAATCATTTACATTGCACATTTCTATTTCCTATCATGCCCTTGATAATGTTAGGAATCAAGCACGATTTCATATATTTCCAATTATCTTAATTTATTTCTTTTTAAATTAGATTGATAGTAGCTTTGAATTTGATCATATCAATTGTTTAATCTGTAAACTTTCTTAAATTTAAATATTTGAAATATTTTGATATCTATATATCTATTTCTCTCTCTCTCTCTCTCTCTGTATATATATATATATATATATATATATATATATATATATATATATATATATATATATATATACATATATGTATATAAATACACTTACACACACACACATATATATAAGGAAAAATACATGAAAAAATTATAATTTATTATGATTCCTTTGTAAGATTTTTAGACACTTGAAATTGTAAAATATAGTGAAAAGTCAATGAATGATAATCAATACAGAATGATATTTTAACGAAAAATTGATGATTGTTACTAAAATTTTTATATATAAATAGCAAAAATTAGCACATTATGTGAAAATGAAATAGAAAATGCTAGTTATGTAGCAGGATGTATTTTACATATAACACTCATTTCTAAGAGTACCATAGTTTACGTTTTTTGTCAGAATATTTAAAAGAATCTTTTAAATAATATAAAAAAATTCTGTAAAATCTTTCTGGTAGCCATAAAAACTGTAAAAGTTGGCAGATATGAGAATATCTGCTGTTAGTTGTAAAATATGTTTCATTTTATTAGAAATTATGCATACCTCTAAAAATTCATTTTCCCTTTAAAGAAAAAAAAGAAAAAGATAATAATAATAATAATAATAATAATAATAATATTAATAAAGAAATGAAATGAAATAATAAAAAATAAAAGTTGGTCGGTGAAAAATGTTGTTGATTATACATATAATAATAACAATAAAAAAAATTCATTATGTTAAAATACGGGGCAGAAATATTTGAATTAATCTGCAAATAGAAGTTAGTTTACACAACGCGAAGTATATTGGAAAAGTTAATATGAGTGGTTTCTTAAACATGCACACGTTCTGTTTAGACTATTTACACATATTTTAATATTATTATATTTACATCGGTTTTAATATTACATATCCTAAACACACAGAAACGATAATATATTTTCAAGCTATGTTCTAAGAAAAAAATCCATGTTGTATGTTAAATGGAACATGTGGCGTCTACGTATTGTCACTGCTTGATTTAGGGGCCGAATTCTGGTCAAACGCCACAACTTTACGATAACCAGCTCACAAAGTGGGAGGGATTGCGAGAGAAAAGGGGAAAGCACTGATGTTAGTGATTCAAGTCAAACGGAGCTGATTTCCGCAGTCTGTCTCGTTTCCGCAACTGCTGACGTCAGGAAAGTAAGAAAGGAAAAATTCGAAGAAAATATTCGAATTTCATTCAGATATTGTTCGTTTTTAACCAATGAGAATCCGTATACAGTTTTAAAGGGACGATCATATGGATTGCTTCTATTTGTTTTTATCGTAACTTATTTTGGTTTTCATTCATTAACGATGTGTACATCAGATAAGCCATAGCCTTAACTAATCCCCAAAAAATTATAATAGGAAGAACAATTAAATAATATTAATAATAGCAATAGGTTTTATTATTTTCTTTATATAAAAAGGAAAAAAAATAGAAAAAGAATAATCATTAAATAACCATCTGTGCGTCTGATTTCTATAAACTTTCATTTTATTACTTTACGTAAAAAAAAAAGGGGGGGGGTATAAAAAAGCATAATAAACATTAAATAACTACTTGTATGTACGATTTCTATAATTTTATGGCATAATATGATGATATGGTATATTTATAACACAAGTTAATACTATAAAGTTATATTTTCAGATGAAATGTTATTTTATTTTTGTAAATTAAAAATAGACCCCCCCCCCACCCCCAATCTTTTCCAAATTACATAAATATCTAATGCTTAGTTTTTAATTAAAACGAAATTTGGAGATTCAGTTCAGAAATTTATTTTCAATAAAATAGAATCGTATTCACCATATTGTAAAATGATTTATAATTTTTCAATTTGGGAGTATGTCCTTTTATTATGTTCAACGACCAAAAAAAAAAAAAAAAAAAAGGAAAAAATGAAATAAATAAATAAAGTAAACAAATTTGTAAGCAGAAAAATAGTATTTATAAAATTTGTGTACTTTTCATTTCATTAATTATTATTTGTAGTAAAAGCATTAATATTTAATATGTTCTTGTGTTCATTTTTTTTTTAATTAAATGAATATTTTTTGCAGAGCATTAATCTGGAAAAAAAAAAAAAAAGAGTTTGAATATAAAGTATTATCAAAGCTGTATTGTAAAATGTTTTCAGTATTTATTATGTTTTATTACGTTTACAGTTTGCAAAGTAATTTTCAAGATAAGACAAATTTTATTAACATCAATTCATTGTTTTAAAAATTCTGATTTATTTTATCATTACTCCAAAACTTTATGGGTAATTCATATTCTGATATTATTAATAAAAACGAATAAGAGAAGGATTTTTTAATTCATTTTTTCTGCATTACTTTTAACTGTTACCAAGACATAAAAGAAAAAAAAAATCGTTAGATTGAGATTAATTTATAAAAGTATATTAATAATTTTATTATTTTATAAAGTTAATTATAGTTTTTCGAATGCAGGCATTTAAAGCTTTTAAAAATAAAAATATATAAATGCGAAAACTTAAAAAAAAAAAAAAAAAAAAAAAAAAAAGAAAGGAAGGAAGGAAGGAAGGAAGGAAGAAAAAAAAAAAACTTTTGTTTGCTACCTTAGAATAAAATAAAATAAGAAATAAAAATAAATAATAATAATATATTAATTTAAATCAATTCTTAGTATAAAGTAAATTGTTCACGCACAAAGAAGAAAATGAAAAAGACATAAAAAGTTTTATAACTAAATTTCAAGAAAAATCAAAATAGATCTGATTAAATTTCTTAGCTTAACTTATGCTTGAAATATTCATCTATATCGAGATGATTATATAAATATTCAATGAAGTGTCGAGGAAACAAAACTAAATTAATACGAAATTAATTAATTAATAAAATAAATAAATAAATAAAAGATAATTTTAAATAATAGATGTAGATTTGAAGCAAACATCTATTTCTTTAGTTAGTAATAAGAGACATTACTGTGAAATACATGAATATAATACTTTGAAATTTGTCTTATCATGAAAAATATGTTATGCAAACACTAATAACAATAAAACATAAGATACAAAAAATACTGAAAATATTTCGCGTACCTGTATTTTAACTACGTTTCATGAACTATATTTTCAATTGAAAGAAGTTATTTCTCGCTTTACGTGTATCCTTTTTTTTTTTTTCTTTTTTAATCAGAAGAAATATATATTTTAATAATAGTATTAATTATCTTCAATCAATACTACTTATAGAAATCTCTTAGAGTACACAATTTACCAAGCGCTTTGCACGTTTGTAATGGCCGCCATTGCTCTTACTACAAGTACAAGAGTGTTACGATAGCTTTCTACTGGCCGCAAATTGAGGCACGTGACAATCGCATCTGCGAGAGAAGAATTTTGCGATTGTTTGACCTGACTAGGAAAATTCGTTTTCATCCGCGACTTTGCGGTAAAAACGCAGGTGCGAGCCGTAAGTGTTTGGCTGGAATCTGGGCCAGTAGGCCCAGACTATCACTCTTTGCAGAGGTGGAAATATGGCATTGAACTCTTACGAGTATTTGTTTAAAATTTTTCTCTACTTATAAAATCGTTAGTTTAAGAAGAAGAAATTTTTGTTTTATAAATATCGGTATGATTTCTGCTCCAAATTTCCACCAATGTCATCGGTAGCGACTAAATTCTTTAATTGTTAAAGTATAAATCTAGAACATTGTTTCACTAAAAATGTAAATTTTAGAAATTCTTTGAATTCATGTAGGAAGCCATATAAAAATAAAACACAGTTAAAAAAAAAAAAAAAAAAAAAAAAACTTTTTGTGTAAGTTTACATGCAGTATAAAACATTTTAAAATAGTCTGAGGACACAGCATTTAGTTCTATGTAATTACTGAAGTTTTTTGAATAACCTTGCCTGAAATATATATCAGTATTTTTTTAACACATAAACGATTAGCTACTGAATATTAGGAAAGTGTCAGAAATTGTTTCCCTTTAATTATAAATTTAATATTTTTAAGCATTGTCTACGTTCATTTATATAAGAAAAGAGAACAACCGCAATAATAAAATTTTTTAATAAATCTTAATTACATAATTTTTATTAATTAAAGAGTCACATTAATATAAATTGCCTTGATTTACTTCTTTGAACCGTTCAGTTTGATCCAGTGTCTCTAACATCTTCTCTTGTATGTTCATTGAAAATTATATAAACGTTTAAGAAAACATAACTCAAAGGTGTGCTAAGTTACTTTCATATTTGACAATTGTCAGCACGGTAATTTTTGAAAACATTAACAGACCTCGTAGCGCTTGTGAAATTTTACGATCATTTTAGATACGACATTTTTAAGATAATACTTTTTTACACGATACTTCATCATTTATTCATTAAAAAATGTCAAATAGATTTTTTTTTACTGACGGTAGTGGTGAAAATATATTATAAAATGCGAATAAATTTTTAGGAAAGCTGCAAGCTGGGTTTCCCAAATTTAGGAGAGATATTTGATATAGGGGAGATCCGTGTAATATGGACCCCCTAAGCAAGAATGCTCATAAAAGTAAAATTATTAAAATAAAAGGATTTAATTTGTTGGCTGCTCATTACAATTGTACAGTTGCATGGTTCAAGCTTAGCAAAGCACTCTAAGAAGCATTAAT
Source organism: Salticus scenicus (assembly GCA_963930645.1). Taxonomy (NCBI): domain Eukaryota; kingdom Metazoa; phylum Arthropoda; class Arachnida; order Araneae; family Salticidae; genus Salticus; species Salticus scenicus. The sequence continues at coordinate 211,735,256 of OZ005649.1, forward strand.
AATTGCAGGAAATAATTATTTTATTTATTTGTCGGTGGTCCATATTACACATAAGTTCGTGTAATATGGACCAAGTGGTCCATAGTGGTCCTTCCCGAATAGTTGACAGACTTTGAATTGTGAAACGAACTGTCCAGCATGTTCCCTCATGGACTTGTCCATCTCTTGGGAATAGTAGAAATGGACGAAAAAAATAATAGTTTATGGACGAAAAAAGGGAGGTCCAAAGTTTGTATTAAATGGGTAGTATGCGAAGTAATAGCTTGATTATCCCTGCTTCTCTGGCCTATTCTATAGCCTCAAAATTTTGAGTGTGTGGCATATGAAAGCCAAGCATTAACAAAACCTCTCTGTTTTAATCATAAACCATTGGCCCATATTACACAACAGAGCATGGTTCATATTACTCGCATAAACAGAGCAACGTTGTTTCCAATCATATATCGCTGTGCAAATTGGCGCCTTTGAAACACATGTCTAGATTGTTCAGAAAATAAATACATTTGCTACTTTTAACGCGAAAATTATATTAAAATTACTTAACAGTAGAAAGTAATACTTTCATTTTAACATACTTGTTACATCAATGATCATGTAAACTGAAAAATCAATTTCATAATCGTCCAAATACAGGTACGCATGTACAAGTTACTTCTTGCTTTGAATAACAATAATATTCACTAAAGACAATCAGATGGTTTCACCCTCTAATATTGAACATATAAATTTCCTCATGATCCGTATTACACGATGGTTCATATTACACGGTTCTTCCCTACATAATACACGATAATTCTTCAAAGTGATTAGTCAACCGTTACAATTAAAATTTTGTGGTAGATATTGAATAAAAATGTTCCTAAATTTGGCAATACTGCTGCAAGCATGCATCAATGTACAACGCATATTATAGTAATTAATTACATTAAATATTTAAACAAAATGACTTTTAGAGACTTTTCTTAAAAGTGTTTGTGTTTACAAGTTGATGCGGCAATAAGACTTTTTTTTTTTTTCTTTTTAATATTAGAGATTTTTTATTTATTTATTTATTTTAATGTTATGTTTATTCTAAAATAATGTACATTATTTTGTTTTCTTTAAGAAATGTGCGTAGAGATTGAAGCAGCCTTAATTATAAACAGAAAAAATAGTATGTTAAGGAATTAAATATTTAATAATTGTGGTGATTATTTAAGGAAAGTTTTTTTTTTTTTTTTTTTTTAAAGAAAATATTAAAAATAAATATAAATAAACTACGTTACATACTTTGTAATGAATAATGGATTACTCACGATTACGAATATAACATTCATTCTTAGAGGTTTACGTATATATATGTATATATATGTGTGTGTGTGTGTGTGTGTGTATGTATATATAAATCAACTGTATAAAAACACATTTGTGTAAAAAAAAAAAATGTTAGCTAATAAGAAAACAGAAAAAAAAAAGAAAATAAATAGATAAGTAAATAAGAAAACCTTTACAAAGAAAATTTATTTGGGTAGGTAATAAGAAAAAATAAAATAAAAATAAATAAAATAAAATGACACTTATATTTAAAAAAAAAAAAAAAAAAAAAAAAAACTATTTTCTTAAGTAATCAAAAATCAGAAAAAGGAACCTTTCCTTTAGTATTTATGAAATATTCTTACAAATATTTTTTTTCTTTAACTCTGCTGTAAATTTTTAATTGTCAGTATCTAAATTGTTAAAAATCCTTTTTGATCAACAATTACACTGTTTTATGGCAAGAAATCCTCATTTCAACCCGTTAACATTTGTCACAGAAGCAAATTGCAATACTAGCTTTCCGGAAAGTACCGTGATTAGCGTAATAAATGGCAGGAACAGAGTATGTTTTTTCTTTCTGTAACATTGCTTCTTTCCATAATTTATTTTGGAAGAGGAATTAAGAAAGTAATTTATGAAATGGGCCAATTACATGCCATTTTGAATCAGATAGGCTAAAATTGCTTAGAATTAAATGAAATAAAAATTCCATTGCGGCACTGAATCCATTTAACTGACTACAAGCACACACACACACACACACACACACATATATATATATATACTAATTTTGAAGATATTTTATAAAAAATAGGGTTAGAAAAATGTTTGAATAACCTTAGCGTGATTTTGCTTGTGATAAATTAAAACGGTAATGGAAACTTTTTACCATTTTAATTCATATTGATGGTTATTTATTTATGAAAAGAAATATTGAAAAAAAAAAAAGGAAAGCAGATTTTCTCGTTTTTCAATAGAACGTAAATTATGAAATATAAACATGTAAACATGTCAGCATTTTAATTTATTCTGGAACACTGTTAAACCTCGTTCTGTTTTGTCACAACTTCATTTGTAGTGAAATTTTCTACAATACGCAATTACGATTGAATAGAAAAAAATACCCTTCAAGAAAAGTGGCGTGAGAAAATGGCGGGTACTAACAATGCTCCAGAATAAGTTAAAATGGTGGCATGTCTGGAAAAATTAAAAAAAATAACCCTCCTTTATGTTCCGACGCACGTATGTAGATTGCCGACATTTTTAATTTATTCTAAAGCATTGTTTGTACCCGATATTTTTTTTATTACATACCTTTTTGCGAAGAATAATTGCTTTTTTATGGAATCGTTTACATATTGGTTGTGCATATTCGTTTCAATTATATATTGGCAAAACTCAAAGTCTCCGCCTTTTTTTAAGACATCTCCAAACATGAGAAATGTCTGTCTTCTTGCTATTGTTATTCATATACAAAAACATTTGCAGTATTTTTGCCGAAATGTGTAGTGATTAAATAGTTGAAAAATTATCGTATTAAAATTATCGTATCAAAAGATTGTGTTTGCAAAAAAGTCGGCATTTTCTCACTCTTGAAAGCGTACTAAAAAAAGGGCGGAGATTTTGAGATGTTATATTGCAGAAAATTGCATTACAAAATACCGTAATTTCTGGTAGATACCCCGTAGGTTATATAATCCAGTTTTGAACCAGAAATTTTATTTGATAAGTAAATTTGTATTTGTGCGAGCTCTTCCTTCGAAAAAGTATAGATTTCTCCATTAAATAAAATTTCTGGTGGGGAAATGACACATCTTACCTGCGGGTTATCTATCAGAAATTACGGTAGTTGTGTGAAAAAATGGTGGGTACAGACAATGCTCTGGAATAAATTAGTAATGTTGGCATTTAAAAAAAAAGCATTGATGTATTTTTTTTTTCACAGATAGATGGCACTACTTTACGAATTAATGGAGTGCATTTTGGCAAGGAATTTAACATTGTTATTAATTAAATTTAAATACATGGTGGACATAATTAAACTTACAGGGATGACAGTGTTCTGCAGTGCGATCTAACTGCAAAAAAGGCATCAAAGATTATAAGAAGATTAAAGAAGACGGAGAGAAAGGATTCCGAAAAGAAATTAAATTCCAAAATTTAACGCTAGGGGAATACGTGGAACTGTTTTATTTTTTAAGTAAATCTTTATTCACAATTCATAATTTAAAATTGATGGCTTCGAAGTTTTTTAAGTACTGCTTTTGTCAAATTTATTATTTTGAAATTGGAAACTCTGAGCTATTTTGTCTGCGAAAAAATCTTTGCTTAAAAAATAACGCCAATTATTCCTGTATTGGTAAATATTTGAATTTGTATATACATATTTCAGAATCTGTCTACCCCCCTCATGTATAAATTTTCTACATAGTATCCTTGCAATTAGTTCGCGCTATAGAATTCGGTTAACGCTGTCAGCTTAATTATGGCTACCATTTGTAAACCAGATATGAATATCGTAAATTTTTATTTGTATTATTACATAATTGATTAGTTATAAAAATATAAAATCTTACCTTTTTAAGTCTTCATTAATTAAATAGTTTTTTCCCTCTGCGAATTATAAAAATATTTAAATTTCTGCTTTTAATTAATAATTTAGTTAAACTTAATGTTGACTTTGCTCATATTTATTCTAAACGTAACTGATTTTATTTTTTTTTAATATATATATATATATACATAGCTGCCATCCTAACCCAGAGATTTGTTAGTAATTCCACTTTTTCTGCACCTATTTAATTTTTTATAGTAGTTCTCATTAATTGCATTTAGGATGAAATAAGAAAAAAAAGTATTGTAGAAAACGTGTGTTGTGGAATATGGGGCGGGTACTAACAATTCCTCGGATTAGGATGGCTTGGCAGCTACGCATATGCATACATACATACATACATACATACATATATATATATATATATATATATATATATATATATATATATTCATGTGAGGTAGTAAGTGTTTTTCTAACTTATTACCCTCTATTTAATCTCTGTATTTAATTTAAGTTGCTCTCATGTTTTATTTGTTACGTCTGGTTTGGGCGGTGCTATCGGTATATAGAAATCCACCTATTACTTGCATACATTATTTAGTCATCCCCCCCCCCCCCCCTGAAGGAGAGATGTTGTAATTATGCTTTTATTCTTGATTTTTACTAACCTTTTTTATTAAATCTTCCATTTCTTCATGTGATTTCATTTCTATTCTAGAGAAATATTTGAAAAAAAAAAATCACCCATAACCATATTCACACACAGATATATATACACATATATACACATATATATATCTATATATCTATAGATATATATATGAAGCGCCCTATATTGTATTAAAATCTGCCGCAGTAATTTTGGGACAACCTATATATATGTACATGCACACATACACACACATATATACGTATTTATATACATAAATATGTACATACCACAATTTTCGGCATAAAATCTGGCTGTAAGATACATCATTTCGTTATCAGTAATTTTTTTAACAGAAAAATCTGTATTTATTTTTTTGAGGAAACAGCTCCTACAAAAATATGACTTTTTTTTGTTAATTAAAATTGTCGGTGCGAAACTGACTTATGTGATTTGCGGATTATACGTCGAGAACTACGGTATATTAGACTATCAGCCTTCGGTTATCAGTTATTCAAAATATCTTATAGCTTATTTTCACTGAAAGCTTTCATTTATTTATTTATTTTCAGAAGTGTTCAGTAAAATGAAGAATGTTGGTAATATTTTATCATAAAACAAAATTATATGCGTACTGAAAGAAATCTGCAAACAAGATAAATAAAAATACTAAATGATGTTTAAGAAATACCTCAAATAAAAAAGCTACGCACTATTTCATAACTCGTTTCGATTTTTGGACATCGCTAATTTTTAATATAGTTCTTCATCTTTTTAATCTTTAAAAAAAAAAAAAAAAAAAAAAAAACAGAAGTGAAAGAAATGCTAGTATCTACAAATCAGATAGGTTAGTAGCTATGATATTATATCACTATATTTTTCAAGAAGGCTTGATTTACTTGTGACAGAAACTCGGTAACTTAATGCGGAAATAATTACTTTCATAAATGGATGTTTTTAAGAATTTAACTTTTACAGAATAATACAAACACTAAAAAAAAAAGGAAATTTATACCTTTTTTGAACAATGAATTTCTGTCAAATATTAGTCTAAAACAGAGTTACCAGATTTTGTTACCCCCCCTTTTTTTTTTTTCAAAAGACACCAGTAAATTTTAAATGTAACGGTTACGTAATCGCTTCAAAGATGAATCGTCTATTAAGTATGTAAAATATAACATCTCAAAAATTTTGGTAATTATTTTTTTTAAAAGTCACAAAATCTGGCAACAAAGGAAAAAAAAATCTTGTCAAAATATAGAGGTAAGAATTTGTTTCGTCTATATTTTGATGAAACAAATCAGAGCTGCCCTGACTAATCAGTGGCAGCCCTGATTAGTCAGGGTCAGTATACAGGGCTGCCACTGATGACTTTTTTATTATTATTATTTTTGCATCACTGATTCCATAACATATAATAAATTTATGTATACAAAATGCAGATTTACCTGCGAAAGTATATTACAAATTTTATATTTTAGAAATAAAAGGTACATTAAGAATATAAAAAAAATGACCTGTGTATATAAAACAAAAACAAAATAAAATGAAATACAGAATTTAACATTTGTCAGTAACATAAAATTTTGATTCGTTTTTAATATTATTAATATTTTATTATTTTTGAGAAATATAAAATACATATACACATAGATATATATAAGGAAAATTTAGAGTATATATATATATATCCTACAAAGTAAATCGCAGTGCTTCTCGAAATTTTGATGTTTTAGATGATATTGTATATACATGTGAAACATAAGGGATTTTTCTTAGTTTTTTTTTTTTTTTTTTTTTTTTTTTTTTTTTTTTGAGGGGGGAGGGGTGTTTAAATATACACATTAAACTACATAAGAAACAAGAACGGGAAATCATGCGCTTTGCATAGAATATTCACACTTTTCAATTATATGTACTCTGTGCTTCGTTTTACATTCAGTGCACTTTGACGGACAGAAAGACGGACTAATTAAATCCATAATCACATTTAAACATTGCTAGAAACTGTTAAAAAAAACGTTATAAACTTGAAAATACAATTCCAGCAATTTTCGTTTACAACCATTTATGTATATGAATATTTTTATTTGGCCCCGTATATCTTAATGCTTATCATATTGTTATCAACAGAACGCATTTTCTTGTGCATATAAATGTCAATTTTATTATGATGTATGAAAATAATAGCATTAAATGTGGTTTAAAAAATACATCTCATAGAATGCAATCCTTTGAAATTCTTTCGGTTATCTCTGTACATATAAAGCAGCTTTCGTATTTACCCCAGTTATACTAGAGACCATTCCATAATGAACTTAAATAACATACGTAAGTTTCAAAGAATCACGAATGTTTACTTGAGTTAGAGCGATTAAAACAGGGATTCAGCAGACAGAAAGACAGACAGATGGGTTAATTGAAATCAAAATCCCCTGTAAATACTGTTAAAAGGTTAAAAAAAAAAAAAAAAAAAAAAAAAAAAACTTAATAAAATAAGAAATGCAATTCCAGCATTTCTCAGTTATAGCCCTTAATGTATCTGAATAATTTTTTAGCCCTATAAATATTAATGCTAATCATGTTATATTCTATAGAAAATATTGTTTTTGTGCATATGAATAATTAATGTCAATTTCATTATGACTTGTGTAAAATAAAGTTAGTAAAATATGTTTTATAGTAATATCTCTCATGCAACGCAATGCTTTGGAATATTTTGTTTTTTCCTGTATGTAAAGCAATGCTGTTATTTACTCCTTTTTTTTTTTTTTTTTATAAGGAACATCCCTGTGTTAACTTATAAAATATATACGAATTTCAAGGAAATATCACAATTACAGACAGTAGTTAAAGTGCGGACAGAAAAAAGAGATATAGAGACAAAGTGAAGTCATAATCACTTTTGAATTACGTTGGAAAGGTGGTAAAAAAAAATTATAGGAGACAAAAATACAAATTAAAAAATAATCAGCAGCCTAAAATTTGCTTAAAAAAATTTCTTCTTGTATTCTCAGAAAAATTTAACCTCTAATAAAATTTTATAACTATCCAAAAATGATATGATTTCCTTTGATATACAATAAACCTTATAATATAATCACCTGTTCAAAAGAAATAATCCGAGATAATATCACATAATCTCATAGATATTTTATACTAATAAAAATTTCTCTTTATTTTAAGTTTGTATTTTCGTTTATTTCTAGATATTTTTTTTTCAAAATTAATAATACATCGTTGTCATTTTAAAGATTGTACTTTATCTTCACTTATAAATTATTCTAATTTACTATAGCTATCGAATACACATATATATTAATATAAAGTATCCTTATAAATATACATTTAAAAGAATATATATATATATATAATATAAAATTTAAATATAGGAGGGAGTAAAACCTGAATTATTAAATAAATAGAACTAGAACAAAGTTTTTATAAACGAATGTGCAAAAGCAGCAAACGGAAATATAAAACTATAATAAAAAAACAAAATAGTCAGTTTTCCCTACATGGAGAAGCTCCCCTGATGAAGGCCCTCATGTGTTTTGGGATTGAATTTTCATCTGGTTTTGATTATTTTGTTTATATATATGTATATATATATATATATATATATATATATATATATGCATCCACACAATGTAAAAGCTTTACATCTTGAATCTATTTTTATTAGTCGTAACGTAAAGATTAATAATAAGATTAATAACATAAATATTAACGTAAATATTTATTTTAAATATAAACTGTTTTACTTTTGTTTCAATTGACTAATTAAAAAAAAAAAAAAAAAAGACATCACTTAAAAATAATTTTATAATTGATCTTTCAACCATATTTCTAAAAGTATGTTAATAAATTACCACATCAATTTGCTTCGTTGGAAATTGTATCCAGCATATTACACCGATTGAAAATTTAGTTTCCGTGTCACTTTAGAAACATTGCATCGTTAATAACCTTTGCCAAATTAGTCATTTGCCCCCAAGTGTTTCTCGGTGAAGCCTTGATTAAGGTAATAAATCGAAAAGCACGGCGAGACTGCCAAATCACTATTTCTCATTTATAAATTACTCTTACTCGACGGAATGTTCCGAAATTGTATATCTCAGATCAGAGAAGATACACAATATGGAGTTTTAGAATGCCAACGATAATTCCAAAACGGACATTAAATAATGTGTCGGAAATATCCTTTTCTATGCAAATTACTTCGTGGATGTACATGGATGCATGGGTGAATGTATCTGTGTAAGAATCGATAGAAAATGACCTCAATAAATACAGAACGTTCATTCACTGGCGCTTTTCGAGTAAATATATTAATCAATGAGTATAAGTTATTACTTTCTAGTTTTTGGCACAAGGAATGTAAACAAAACATTATTTGTAATGAACAATGTGTTCAATGATGAATTAAATTAAAGCGTGTTTTAAACAGAAAACTAGCAAATGAAAATGACATTTTACAAATAAACCATGGATTCCAGAAAAAGGAATTCAATGCATTTCGCATAACTTCAGTGAAAGCAGTTCGGCTATATATATCTTAGACTTGTTGGGAAGCGTATTATTGTTAAATAAATGTGCATATATATATTTATATGTATACTAGCTGACCCGTCCGGCTTCGCACTGATGAACAAATTTTAGTTAAAGATGGATTGATATGTAAAAAATCAAGAAATATATCAGTTTATATGTTATAGTCAGGCAATATTATTAACTGGAAAGTCAAAATATAATTTTACAATTATTTTTTTTAATTAGTTGTTAAATGTTGGCAATTTTTACTTAATGCTATTTATTTATTTATTTATTTATTTCATAAAAAGAAACATTTTTTTACTCATGAATAAAAAATATTGAAAAATAAACCTATGACATGAAAATGTTTTTGATAAAATTGACGTCATAATAGCTTTAATTATAATTTATTTTTTCAGTTCGCAAATATATTTATTTTTTTCCATAATTGATTATTATTTTAATAATGTATATTAAAGGAGAAATCAATAATATGAAACAATATTCGTACAATATATACTATTACAGAATCTGGTGTGAAACAACCACACGACTTCCATTACCCACTATTACACGTAATATATACAATTTTTTGGAGATATTACTTGCATTTTTTGAGATTTTCGAGTAAGAGAAACTTGATACACGTATAAAGACACATACAACAGAGTTTGCATAGCGAGTTAAAAAATAAGGGGAAAAAAATAGATAGTTATTTTTTTAAACACGAATTTCCGAGATCTAAAACTGAACTACCTAATCAGGATGACCGTTAATATTCCTGTAATAAGCACGTAATACTTGAGAAAGGTTATCTAAATTGGATTAAAGAAAAAATTTTCAAGAATACGTTAGAGCCGTTTTTGAGATACCAACTTTTACCAAAACTTAACATACTCAAATATTGACCTAAAAACAATAATTACATACAAAAGGATATTTAATAGGAAGTTAACGTGGCGAGTTTGAAAAAAATCCGTACAGGCGTTTTTAAAGGAACGCACTTGCGAAGTCTGAAATTGAGCTGTTTATAGAGGACGCCTATCAATTTTCCTGAACTAAGCAACTTTTCAATCGAAAGGGCATCTAATATATTATTTATATAGCAACTTTGAAGAAAATCATTAGAGGTATTTTTGAATATGGGCTTAGGGTCCCATTTCTGGTTTTCGATGACCCAATTCCGGTTTTTCAATTTTCACGAAAATTTGGAAAATTTATCTGTACACCAGACCTGAATCACTTGTGAAGTTTAGTAGTTCTATTTTTATTAGTTTTGGAGATATGACAGCCAGAAGATTACACACACACGTGCACATATACACACACACTGACCAACTGTCAAAACCTATACAATACTTCCACTACCTACGGTAGTAGGGTAATTGAAGTAAACACATACATCTCGTATTTACTACGATAATATACAGATTTTCGTATTACGTTTTCGATCGCCAAAATACAAAAATCGCCAATGACGATAGATATCAAATCTATGCTTTGTTTTCAATTAAAATATTGAAAATTTTAATTAAAAATTTATTTTACCAAAATTTATTATAGCTTCTAGCACTTAGAGAGAGACAGTGTAACTTTTGATTATTGAAAGAGAAAAAAAAAAAAAAAAAAAAAAAGCAATCGGCTTTTTAGTTCTAGCGATCGTTCTCTACATATGCATATAAACCTTTCTTTTTTTTATATTAGTATAGCTATAGAGCATAGGTATATTAAATAGGTTTCCAGTCAACATAATGTAACTCAAATAATTAAATGCTATTTACATTTCAGTAATGGCTGCATGCGCTATGTATATTGAGCTACTTGCCATAACTGTTAGTTGCTAAAAATAGTCGCCAAATAAATTTAAACATCTCAATACGCAAGCGAAGTATGACATCACTGACCGCCCGTGGATGCAAGAAAAAGATTTTCCATGTTAATCGCTCATTGGATTTTTTTTTTTTTTTTTATTAAAATTCTAGAAGAATTATTTCCCGATTTTAATCCTCATATTTGGGTATAGATATGTATTAGTTATTGTATGCATGCGTTAGATTGAGTTATTTTGCTGTCAAATTGACAAAATTTTAATTTTAAATTTCAAATCTGTCACCCTTGGCGTTTTTTGTATTTGGCGATCAAAAACGTAATACGAAAATATACATGCCAGATGTATATTTTCGTAATATGTATTGTACGAAATATTGTTTCATATTATTCGTTACACTCTTAATGTAAGTTTTTAAAATAACCATGATTTTTGAAAGGAATTAAATTATATTCGCCAGATAATTTGGCGATATTTTTTTTTTTTTTCTGCCAAGGATGACGGATATCAAATCTATTCCGCTGCAACATATTAGTATATTATATCAGATACTTTATTTAGACATTTGAAAACAAATTTGACTTCAAATTATGATAGAATATTTATCCTTTCCCTTTTAATTAGTTTATTAGTTGGATGTTTATTGTGTAAATATCATCCTTTGAAATGAAATGTTTATGTTTTCAATCGAATATGGAAATTTGCCATATTTTTTTCTAGAGTTTTGAAATTTAAAATTCCAATTTTATCAATTTTACAACAAAAACAATTTAATCTAACGGATGCACATGATAACTAATACATATCTATATCCAAATATGGGGATTAAAATGGGGAAATAATTTTCCTCGATCTTTATTATTTTTTTACAAAAAATCCAGTTCACTTTTTATATTATTGTTCGCGTGAAAATATATTTTATTATATGTCTAAAAATAAATTAATTCGTAAATCTTTTTGGCAACAATTATAAATTAAAATAAATAATATTATAAAATTATAAAATAGAATTTCTTATTTTATTTTATTTTATTTATTTATTTATTTTTAAATTCCAATTTCGTTTCCACACATCAGTTTAAACCACGGAGTAATAAAGACTCCGTGGTTTAAACATTGATGCTCAGATATTATATCATATCATATCAAATTAAATTATTAGAAAAATAAACACTTTTAATTCTATAATGACGTCAGATTTAACGTGTAAGTTTAACAATTAAAAAAGCTTTATATGAATTTCAATTTAATGCACGTGCAAATATATTTCTTTTCTTTTCACGTCAAGATATTTTAAAAACGAAATGAATATGTAAATGTTTCTTTTATGTTGGCAGCAGCTAATTTTTTTAATATTTCATTATTTCCATTTCTATTACGGCTTCTATGGGGATTTTAATTAAAATGCTCAGATTTTAAACTAAAATTTATTTTATCAAAATTAAATATAGCCTATAACAATATGGCATACTGTAGCTTTCGGTCAGTGAAAGAAGTTTTTAAATCGGTTCAGTAGTTTCAGAGATTACCCTCCACAAACAAACAATTTTTTGCGCTTTATATAATGATATAGATATGACATAATTTAAGAATTATTTTAAATTAGAAATATCACATTTTATTAGATATTATGTTAAGTTATTCAGCTTTCTATAAGAATCCATATTACAATATGCCCATACTTGCCAATCGTCATGATTGTTTGAAACCAGTATCCTTTTACATATTTTTTTTATAAGATTTTGTAAAACTTTTCAATAAATAAATAAGAAGAGAAAATTTGTATAAAAGATATATCGGTGTCAAAAATCGTAACAGTTGGCAGCTATGAATATGCTTTAAAAACATTACAGTGATTTTAGAGGAAAAAAAAAAAAACGCATATTTTATATAATTGAAAGTAACATACTGGGTTAGAGAACATACAAAAAAAAAAAAAAAAAAAAAAAAAAAAAAAAAAAAAGATGAAAGACACGTTTTTGTTTCAATTATTAGGTATAGAAATGAAAAGATACAAATATAAAAGCAGTGGTCGCCAACCGGTGGTCCACAAAAAATCTGAACATCATTTGATTTTTTCAAAATGCTTTAATTACCGTATCACTTAATAATATAATTTCTTAATATGCATGTCATATCAATTATTAATAAATCCATATTACTTATTAACATAAAATCTCAAAAAAAAAAAAAAAAACTTTAAAATTGATCAAAATTTTAGTTTGTATACGCGCTGCCCTCTGCAGCGCCTTTTTCGATCGTTTCATGCTGGGTATGTATATACGTGGCACCGCCTTACCCAAGTGCTCTACGCGCATGCTGAAGGTGCAGCATTAAGCATATAAATATTGGTCTGGGTCCTCTCTGCCTGCGGCTGCACCCGCCTCTATTTCCCCCTTTCATTTTACAGATTCAGAAATAAGTTCAGTAGAGTCCCAATCCCCAAAATTTAGAAACTCGGATTTTATGGCTCCTAGATTTATTTTAAATTTTAAAATAACTCTTCTCATCTCTCCTCCCATAACAATTTCAGCTTCGAAAGTATACATAATCGATTCCTCAAATTAAAGAACCTAGTTACACGGACGGTTTGGAAATCCCCTGTTGAACTTTAAGATTGTTAAATACATGTTCCTCATATTCCATCAATAATTTTACAGCTTCGAAAGTATGTGCAATCGTTTCCTCACCCCTAAAAACTCAGAAACACGATTTTTCAAGACCTTAGCTCCAATTTAAAATTTTTAAGTTATCTGCCTTCCCATTTCCCTATTAATTTTACAGCTTCCAAAGTACGCTGTACGCTGCAAAAAAGTGAAACCTCGTTGCATTTATTTAGACGTAGTAAATTTTGTGGCGAACCTTGAAATTTACGAAAATATTAGGATAAATTACGGAAAGTGCGGCAAACTTAAATATAAAAAATACGGATTAGTCGTAATATTTACGGCTAAATTTTGGCTGTGAGGTTACAATTTTTTACAGTGTATGTGCACGATCGATTCCTGACCCTAAATACCTATTAACACTGTTCTTGTAGCTTCTAGCTGTATTTTAATTCACCTTAATACCTATTCTTATTTCTCTCCTAATAATTTTACGAATTCGAAATTAGATGCAATATATTCTTCACAGTATCAAAAACCTAGTACAGATACCTAACACAGACTTTCAAAACCCGAGCTCTGGTAAATATCTGATCCCTTACACCTATTTTTTTTAGAGATTTGAAATGATGCAGATCAGATTCTTCACCTTAAAAAAAAAAAAAAAAAGACATTTTTGGCGTTAGTTCTATTTTTAAAATTTATTTTTTATTTAAATAAATTTTAATTAAATTAAAAATTACTTTTATAGAATTTCTTCCAATACGTATAATATACTGGTAAATACGTCGGTAAGTGGCGCTGTTATATTAACATTTTCCCTGTTTGCCGGTAAGCTATATCTCAGTTTCTATAGAATTTAAGTGTTTCGCATTTGATAGGCTAAACGAGTATTACGAAAAACAGTAGGCATAAGAAGAAAAAAAAAATGGTGCAAGTAACACGGATATTCTTGCGGATATCACTTTTTTTTCACGGATTTTTCACGTTTTTCTTAATGTTCTACTAGAAATTATACTGATATTAATTTTAGCTTAATTTTTTTCTGAATCACTCATACACATAACATTGGATTTCAGAATTTTCTGGATGAAGAAGAAGTTAAATGGGATATTTTTTTAATCGTTTATCACAAAAATTTGAAATTAATATCAGGCATAGAAAAGGCTTTGAATTTCTTATCTGAATTTGGTACGTAGTTATAATTGTACTAAATTTATCATAGTATTTAAAATTCTCAGATTTCAAATGTACGTGAAAAATAAAATTTCACATTTATTTTAATTATTTAAAAATATAGATATTATTAAAATTTATAAATATAGTTTTATATATAAAAATTTAACATTATCGCGGTAGTTTAATCTTTCGCCTCAATTTCTTATAATTTGGAATCAACAAAAAAGTGATTATGATTTTCCTGTAATTGTTTTATTATAATCAAACAATTTTTAAGCATTATTGTTATGATTAATTTTTTTTCAACAAGAAAATAAGTATTTCTTTTCTTTTAACGTGAATAAGTTTATTTAATATTAATAAAATGTGGTTGTCTGAGCATTATTCTAGAAATATATTTAAACTGTATTAAGCAATCATATTAGTGGTCCGTGGGACATAAAGTTGTCAAGTTGGCAGTCCGTGAAGTTGAAAAGTTTGGCGACCGCTGATCTAAAGTTTAAGAACAATACAACGATTCTAAAAATTCTTATTAAGTAAAAGTTGCATACTTCACTATAAAATGAGATGAGTTCATATTTAAACTATATTACTTTATGATATTTATATTACTTATATTCTTTATAATGCAAATAATATATCTTATTATATTTCTTATGCAGACTATTGAAGTTAAAAGAAGAGTTTAATGCACATTTAAACGTGTTTTCATAAATTTTAATGCAGTAACATAAATCAGTCCATAGAACTCTTGATGAAGTACATTTTTTAATTTTATCTCTGTGATTTGAAAATACATTAACTTTTTTCGGACTGCAGTTTGTCTAGAAGAGTGAGCACAGGTTTTTTTTTTTTTTTTTTTTTTTTTGGCATTCCTCTAAATTTTACTGAGATTAACAAAAGACGTTTAAATATTCCAGTTTAAATCAACAAAAAATTATCCTTAAAACTCGATGCAATTAATAGCACTGATAAACATATACACCGAAAACTTTTGAGGTTTTAATGCGAATACGTAGATCTCTTTTTTTAAAGCATTGCGGAGTAAGGTAATTTTGCTCATTTAAAAGCAAGAGATTCCAGAATAAGAACAATATTAGAAGAAAAGAAATAAATGACGTTGTCCCTCCAATTTTAAAAGTAAAACTTAAAATTAAAATTAAAATTTCCAGGGCGGATTTTTTACATTTCGGAATTAAATTAGCCCTAAAAAGGATTAAAAAATGTTTTATTTTAGAGGAATGTATAAAGCCGGCTTGAAATAAGATATGAACGTATATTTGAGGACACTCGCCAGTAGATTTTTAAAATATTGATATTATATAAATTTTAATAAAAACATAACGACTTTTCCATGTTGATTTTTTAAACTTTTTTTTTTACTATTATAAACGGGATTTATTTTAGATAGCTTAATATTTCCCTATCAAATCAATTATGTGTAGAAAAATTATTCAAAATTGCTTTCCAGAAATTTTAAATATATCTCATAGCAATTTTGAACTTTTAAGTCATTTTACAATAGGCGATATATAAAAAATCATGACCATGCTGTGGAACATGCTGTCATACAATTCCAGATGGTAGCTGACAATGATGACCGTCTTCTTGTAATAAAATTTTTAACTATCATAAATGTATAATAAATGTGTAATTCATTAAAAAACGTCACCTAGTGTTAAATTTTTTTAATCTTTTTTTTTTTTTTTTTTTTTTTTTTTTAGTCGTTCAAAAATTACCCATACATTTATTATGTGGTACACGAAATTTCATACTTTTCTCGACAATAGTTTCGTCCGTAGACAACATTAAATTAGGTTCGTTTAATTTCAGAGACATTGTATACACATATTAAGATCTGAAATTTTTTTCATTTCAAATCCAATTCACAAAAAAAAAAAATTAGATACTGTATAAATAGTTTAAAACTATTTAATATGATAAAATATATTTTGAGCTTACATTTCATTTTGATCAAAAATATTAAAATGATGCGTTCTAAACTAACATTGGAAAACTTTACATATAAGTATTACATCTTTGAAAAATATTAAATATATGAAAATTTTACATATAAATATTTCATCTTTGAAAAATATTAAATATATGATATTTTAACATTATGTATTCAAGCATAATTATCAGCATAAAAAATCCATTTATTAAACAGGGAAAACTTTCTTTTTAATTATTCAGAAACTTTCAGTAACGAAAGTATATTTTAAATGAAATTATATTTCCTTTTTGAACTTTAAATTGAAACTTCTGAAAGAGTTTCTTGTTTGATAAGCAGAATTTATTGCGTTACTTTAATAAATGTTTCAAAAATGATAAATAACAAAATGTATGAGATTTTACATCGGATTTTGAATAAAATTTAAAATTAGTATGTTGAAAGAAATATACAAGAAAATAGTAATTACTTATGCGACATTTTGACAATAAATAGTAAAATATATAACTGCAAACAAATTGTTTAGAGTAATAATAAAATATAGGAGGATAATATTTTTAAACTGTGGCAGATGTTAGGAGATAAAAATAAATAAATAAATAAATAAATAAATGTTTGATTAAATATGTACAACTGATCTCTTTTATCGCCACAGATGATAATTTGTGGTAAAAATTGAAATTTAGATGTTGAATATTAACTTAAAGAAAATGGAGTTGATGGAAGAGCATTATCATACTATGATGTTTTATGGTTTTAATAGGTGGTGTGTGTGTGGGGGGGGGTAAAAATTAGGAAAAATTCCATCAGTGTCTACAATTAGCATATGGAAATGATTATCCATCTCGTTCAACCGTATTCAGATTGCTTCCAGAATTTCCCAGATTTTTAAGTTCTCTCCTGCAGATGAAAACATGGGAAAATATTTTTCAACTGTAGTCCCAGAAAATGTGTCGGCCCATGCAAAACTATTATTTGACTATAATCGATGTATTTACTAAATGATGCAGAAGGAGAATACAGAAGGAATGATACAGACACATACCTGCCAACATGCTAATTAATATTTCGTAAAATAGTTGGTACTCACCTTTTTTCTTTTTTCAACCAATTTGTTTTTAGAGTATTTTCTTATTATTCAATCATAATTATATTTGAAGAAAATTACTCTGTAGATAAAGTGGTGTAGAAAAAAAAATTGGATACTAACAATTTTACAGTACATTTCTTAGATTGTTGGCATGTATGATATCAATAATTCAGCAGCTATGCACAAAAGTATTCATGAAGAACTGCATATGAAAAAATTAGTTCATCGTTTGATCTCCCATAATTCAAGAGAACACCAAAAGAAAGAAAAATAAAAAGAGAATGTAACTGAATATGTAAAACTTCTTAAATATACTTAAATATACTTAAATAACGCATTATTTCTAAAATCATAACTGGTGATAAAACATAAATACAGTTTTTTGATCATTTAACACACCGAGAAAATAAGGTATGGATCTTTCAAAATGATTGAAACCAGTAATGTTGAAAAGTTAAAGAACAATGAAAAAGTAATGAAAGCGGTTTTTTACAGACGGACAGGACTGCTCAAAGCAATAGAGCAGAGAAAATCGAATACAGTTGCAGCTAACTGGTACACATATAATGTCCTCAAGATTTTTTTAAGAAGTGAATTTAAGGGGATTCATCTTTCACCATGATAATGTTATTCTCACGTAGACTTAAAGTCGAATTTTTTGAACAAAATCTCATCAAGTTTTAGAATATTCTCCCTATTCCTCTGATCTTGCTATGTGTTATTTTTGACTACTTTTTAATGAAAAGAAAAAAAATACTTGGTCTTCATTTTCATTCCAAAGGTGAGATTGATGAGGCTGTATAAGCAAATTTTTCATCGGATTTAAGAAATGGATGTCTTGAAACATTTAATTTTTTGGAAAATTCACCTTCAAATGTGCATTCATATCGATATCGGAGGGAATTAGTATGACAACTCCTAAGATTTAGTGAGTTTAACTTTTACCATTTAACCGTATCACAAGAATTTTGGAATGACCGTCGAATATTAATAAAGTGTTTGCGAAAAGACATTCTGTTTCCTTCCAAAAAAAAAAAAAAAAAAAAAAAAAAAAAAAAAAGAATGTTAATTATATAGAAAGTGATACAGGTTGATTACTTAGCCATTTCTTGATTACAAAATATTATCGTAATATATTAGTATTTCTGTAACAAATCTTACTTCTGATTTGAGACTAAATTCTATTTCTTAGAAAACCGGTACAGCAATCTTAATTTAATGAAAAAGTAATTCTTCTAAAATATATTTCTTTACTATATAAAATATGGATGGGTCTCACCAGAAAGCTTCTAGCGCAATAGGTCCGGATGTGGAAGGTGGCAGCTATGCATAGACATCCATTAATCAATAATCGATGAAGAAAGATCATTGCTTGTTGGGAAAACAGAATTTAATGCTTTGTTAGCATACATGAAAACGAAACAGAAAACAAAAAAGCTATTTACAGATAGGTAATTAAACTAAATCTTAATATTAAAGTTTTAAGTTCTAATTAGTTTATAATTATTAATTCTTAACTTTAGTTCTAATAGTTTTTAATAGTTCTTGATTAGGACCGGGGCGTCTGTAAAACAAAACGCTCTTCTCGCCCAAACAAAGCCCCATTTCTATTCAAGGACCTTTTCTGTTCTGATTCTAAAATACATCTTTCGAATACTTCTCATTTCAAAACGAAAGAGTGGCGCAATCAAAAAAAGAAGCGCGTGTCACTCTGTCTGGACAGTCATTTGTTCTGAAAACAGAAGAATGAACGGGGAATCCCCGACAATTAGGTTGTCGAAAAAATTCTATAGTATTGAATTAAACAAGACACTGGAAATTTATATAGATTTAAGTAGCTATTATAATTTGTTTAATTTTGCTGTTTCATTGTGTACCAAATACTTTGCGCAACGTAACAAATTTTCTCATGCTTCATTTTCTCCCTCAATACGGCTTGTAAATTGTTTTTATTTTATAAGTCATTTAAAAAGAATTTACATAGTTTGTTAAGATAGTTAATGCGTTAATATTTAAAAAACTTAAAAATAAACAAAATATTTCTTTATAAGCGATTAATATCTCTCTAAATACAAAGTTTACTTTTTAACTGAGAAATGACAAAGCGGATTATTACGAGTATTATTTCAATAACGGATTTTATAAAATGGTTTCTTCAAATAATTAATCTTATTTTAATTTGGTCTGACGTAGTAGTATCAGCCAAACAGAAAAATGAGATTTCCCAGAAATCTTTATCTTAATTTTTGGCATTTTTTCATTTTTTGCTGTTTTTTAGTGTGTTTGACAATAAAAAAATAAAAAATAAAAAATAAACAAATAAATAAATACATAAATAAATAACAGAAATGTCCCTGTGTGTGACTAGTATAAATGCTCATATTTCATAAAATATTTAATATTTTTGCATTCTGATTGCAGTATGATGTGTCTAATATAGTATACCAAAATTATTAAAATTAGATTTGCACTGGATCTAATACACTATGTGTTATAATTAAATATGTGGAATTTTTTGAAGTTATATATATATATATATATATATATATATATAGCTACATGAATATATGTGGTAGGCTTATAAAAATTTATACAGATAATGAGGAAAATTGTCATAATCATCACCTGCTACAGCCAAAACGCTTTTAAAGCATTACTTTTTACAGGGTGATCCAAAACATTTTGTTTTCTGTTTAATTTTTTACTGATCCCCTTTTCGTCTCAAGGATACGACTTTTGCTGAAATATATGAGGCATAACATGTTCTTTACACTACCAAAGTTTCAAAGTGATTCCTAGAGAACTTTTTTAGATATTTAACAAGACGTCTAAATTTGAAAGTGTCCAAATACTTATTGGTCGATAGTTCAAATAAAATAAATAAATAAATATTTTACTTACATTTTTTTTCGTATTATTGGTATAATTATGTTGCAATTCATTCGTGCTGAATATCTTAGTGAGCTTCTATATCAAAATTGTTTTGGAATTCAATTTTATTATCCAGTTCGGATTGGAAATCAACTGTTATGATTACGATATTAGTTCACTGGAATTAATTATAACTTATTTTAATTGTTCGAAACGTGCATTTATAATTAAAAAACATTTCAGATTTCATTTTTACCTTCTTTATAACCAGATATAAATACATATTATTTATCATTCATAAAATACTTGGTTTAAGTAATTTATTTGCGAAACATTCTTATTTTCCATATTTTAACAGCATTTTCTACGATGATCTTTTTATTCTAAAGTTAGATATGGAACATTTAAAGTCGTACCCTTGTCAGAAATATAAAAAAAAGATTTTTAAAAAAGATAAATTTCTCAGAATCTTCGACATTTCTGACATATTTAAACTTCTGGGGAGATATTTTTGATACGGTTATTGATTTTTAGATATCTTGATTTTTTTTTTCTTTTTTTTTTTTTTTTAAATTTTTATAACATAGATATCAGATGAAAATTTTTCGTTTCCTCGAAGAAAAAGCGAATAAATAAAAGTAAAAGTAAAAGTATTTAAACGAAAGGTTTCAGAAGAAACACTGAACTTTATGCAAATCACGATATAAGTGTGAATAGAGTAAATATTATTTATCTATATTTATACATATTTAATTAATGAATATAATTAAAATTTGTTTTAAATATTATTTATTAACAAAACATAATATTACGTTAAATATAACTAAATAGAAATGCCTTTTAAAAAATGATGCTATAAAAAAAGAATGAAAGATCTAATATACCGGGTGATCCAAAAGTCAGGACAAACTTTAAAAATGAATAATTGGAAAACGAATCAAGATACAAAGATACGGTTTGCACCAAACGGATGAAAAAAAAAAACGGGTTTTGTGTGGCAAAGGAAAAAAATTTGTTCTGTTGGCAACCAACAGATGGCGCTATAGTGTTTTATTTCACCAAAAGATGATTTACAAATGAACAAAAAATGTTCACAACTTACAAGTCAGCTTAATTACAGTTAATTAGTACTACTACAGTAACTGTTCAATGTCCATCATTCAGAAGTACAGCTGTGAGATGATTCACCACATCGTTCACAGCATTTAGTAGCATTTCTTGCGTTATGGCAGACACATTTTGGCGGATGTCATCTTTCAGTGCTGCTAGGGATGCCGGTTGGTCGCGGCACACTTTAGACTTCCAAGAATCCCCACAGCCAAAAGTTACAGGGTGTCAGATTGGGAGATCTTGGAGGCCATGCATGATTAAAGTAGCGACTGAGAATGCGATATTTCGATGCATATAAGCTTCGACTACCATTACCTGCTGTAGTTGTTCTTTTTTATATCGTTTGTTGCTTTGCCTAATCCTACATCAGAAATACGGCAGCGCCATCTGTTGGTCGCCAATAGAACTATTTTTTTTCTATGCCACACAAAACCCGGCTCCTTTTCCATCCGTTTGGTGCAAACCGTATCTTTGTATCTTGATTCGTTTTCGAATTATTCATTTTTAAAGTTTGTCCTGACTTTTGGATCACCCGGTATGTATCAGTGAAGATCCCATTCGAAATTACCTAAATCTGTGATTTTTGTATAATTCTCAAATACAGTGGAAACAAAATTGTGAAAGGAGAATAAATTTTCTTTGGAAATTATTCTACATTAACAAGTTACTATCCAAGACGTAATAACAGATTTAAATTAGCATCTTCTAAACCTCTTTATTTTATATTAGAAACAAATGATTAACGATTAAATATATAATTCTCACTTCTTTTTATAGACTTACAGTCGGAAGCAATACTATTGAAGCACTAGAAATAATTCCTACGTAAATGATGGGCATCTAATACTACTTTGTTAAGTAAATATTTGTCGATTCACGATCTTAATCTTATACTGTTTATAAAAAAGTATGTCGATGATAAAAATTAGCGATGAAACTATGTATATATGTGTATGAAACGTGTGGATAGGTGCTTCAATAATTTTGCTGCCGACTGTAATACAGTAGTTATGCAACGTTACTTTTTCTCAGAAAAAATTAGAATTCTGTGTCTGTTAATCTTTCTTAAAACACAATTTTGTAGTTTAAAGCGAAAAAAAATCTGTTATTATTATTTTTTTTTTCATTTTATTTTTTAATCAATTTATATTTTTAAAGTTAGTAAAGGAATATATATATATTAAATAAATAAATAAATAAAAATATGGGAACAACTTCTTTGTAAGGCGCATTTCACGGAATTTGAAATTTGGCCCCATTGTAAATCGATCGTTTTTCGCCAAGGATTTTAATTACGCAATTGTAATATTTTCATTCTTTGCCATAATAGCAATTAAAATAAATAAATAAATTTTCCAAGGGGATCCTATACTTAAACTGTACCAAAGGAATTTTTAGAAACGAATATAACATATGTTGCTAAGAAAAACAACACATTTAACAGTTACCGCATGCCTTTATACGCATGAACAGACTAAAGAAAGGCCTTACGAATATAAGATCTGCTCTATACAGAATTTTGATTCAATTACTTAGAAAAAAAAAATAGGCTTTGTTTATTTTTATTTATTTATTTTGTTCCTATTCTACTGATCTATTAACAATTTGTTCTACTATTTATTTTTCATTTAAAACATGTGATTTTATTATTAATATTATTTAACAGATTAAAATAACATTATTGTGAAGGAAATAATTCAACCATAATAAAACAAACCACGAAAAAAAAAGACTTTTGCGAACTATCTGACATTTTACTGAAAGAAAATGTTTTCCATGTCCATACTGTAGAAGATTAAAATCGTTATATGTTGTTTTGTATTAGATGAGAACTTTCCAATCTGTAACAACCAAGGGAATCTGCGAATTTTCACCACAAACTTTTATGCGAGTTCTGCATGTCTTTTATTTTTATTCTCTAAACATTGTCAAAGAACGCATTGAGTATGAAAAAAAAAAATATATATATATATATATATTAAAATCCAAAACTTATCTGTGGGTTTTCCAAGGATTTTTTCCCCTTTAATTATTATTTATCTATTCATTTATCTATTTTTTTTATTTAGAGTGAGGGGTTTTAAAATTACTATTGTGCAACACAATAAAATATATTTTATTCGTGTGGATGATAACACAACGATGAATTTCAGCATAATGTAAAATAGAAAATGCAAACTAAGGAACATAATGTTTAATTAATAATTATAAAAATTAATTTGTCTTTAATTTGTTTTAGTATTTATCTAAAAAAAAACAATAAAGGAATCTGTAGGATATTGTGAGACATTTATAAATTTTAAATAAAGTATATGGTATCACATAAGAAAAAATAAAAAAAATAAAAAAATAATAAAAATAGAAAAAATAAAAATAGAAAAAATTAAAGAGTAAACTTTATATATAATAAATTTTTAATTACACACTCTAATATTACACACACACACACACACACACACACACACACACACACACATATATATATATATATATATATATATTGTGATTTTTACAATTAAATAAATAAAATATCTGATTTAGATTTGTGAAATTCAACAGATTTATCATCTTAAATTAAACTATCCCATTATTATTATTATTAATTGCCTTTAAATTGCATTGAAAAATGGATTACTTACCTTAGTTTTCATTGCAAATCTAAATTAAACGTGCTGTACAAGGTTTGTATATTTATTATATTTAAATTTTATCTATATATATGATATCGTTTTGGATGGATTTATGATTTTTGTAATAATAATAATTCAAAAAAAGTTTTCTTGTACTAAATTCTTAATGTAATACTTTTTTTATAATTTCTTTTTTAATAAAGGTTATAGTTATGTTAATAAGAAAAAAAAAAAAAAAAAAAAAAAAAAAAACTTACGCATGTTTACGAAAACCGCAGCAGTCCAGGATTTTACTTATGTTTCATTATTTTGTCATTATCATTTTCAAACATTAATAATCGAATAAGGCTGGATACATTTGAAACCGTAAAATTTAATGAAATACTCAACATAAACAAACAATTCTTTCGTTGCAATACACAGAATTTAATAGACTTTTACCTTAATAAGTTTCATCGTTTTTTGGTCTGTACATATTAATTCGATGGTCAGTCGTATATAATGATCACCCTATGGTCCCTCGATCACCGTATGGGTAAAGGAGGGTGTCCGGCGCCACCGGGAGCAATTGCATCAACAATTTGCTACGTAAGTCTGTCAAGTCTTGCATATTTATGCTATATACAATTTTCTTGGCATAACTGCAGAGAAAGTTGTTTATAGGTGTTGACTTGGGACTGCTAACCACAGTCATAGCTGCTAACGTGTTCAATTTTTTTCCTACTGGAAAATTTTAATCGAAATTTATAATACGCTTTTTAGCAGTTTTCTGTAATTAAACGTGGTGTTTTATTTTATTTTATTTTTCGCAAACAGACACTGGTGTTAAAAACTCGGAAAATTTGGCATCTATGCACAACATACATTGTGCTCTCTCTTGAACGGTTTGCATTGGAGGAAAGCTGAACGAAGAACTCTCTGCCTTTGCATCGTTGCTGCTCAACGCTCATGCGCTACGCCAAGTCGTTTAAAAATAATATTATTGTGTTTGCTCAGTTCTTTTTAGAATTATGAGCTTTCGAAATGTGTTTAAAATTTTTTCGATGACCCTTTATTGTAAATACCATTTTAGCATTAAAACCTTAAAAGATTTTCTTAAATAGCTATCATAAAATAATATAATGTTCATAAAATAATAATAATAACAATAAATAAATAAACGCTGCGAAGCCTACGAGGTGTTAAAAGTTAATTTAAATTTTATAAATATGGTAATGCATATATCTATTAAGAATTATGAGAAGAAGTTGCTGTTCGTTTAACACATTAACCACAAAAACTAGAAATGATGATTTTTTTTTTTTTAATACAAACAGTAATATTCATTATTTTGATCATATATAACATTAATTTAAAATAAAATTATTCTATTCTTATCTTACTAAATACAGGGTGTTGCATTTGTACAACTTCAGTGGAATAAGAGTATATAAGGAAGATAAATAAAGGTTTACGGAAATTTCCTTGCGGGAGTATAAAACAGCAAACATTACAGATGGCTTCAAAAGTAATTATTTTATTGTGAAACTTTTTATTTATTTATTTATTATTATTTTTTTTTTTTTACAAGTTATGTAAACTTATTCAAATATGATGATTTTCAAAAGTTTTGGATTGATTAGCGCTTCAAGTTTGAAATTTATTTTTAAACGTAAAATTATTTTCCAGATCAATTATTATTTATTATTATTATTATTATTATTATTATTTTTGTAATAAAATAAACATTTATCCTTTCCTTATTTAAAAACAATACTTAATATAAAATATCTTTTTTAGTTTACTGTTAAACGCAATTATTCCTGGTTGCGGGTAATGAGTTAACTCATTTTAGAATTTTTTAAAACATAAGTTGTATTGTGCGAGCGATATATTTAAAATAATGCCTGCTTGTGAATGATAATGAGATGGATGTGCGATCACCGTAGAGCGCTTGCTTGTCCGTCCCAGCATGGTTTGCTATGGTTAGACGCTATTTACAACCATATCGTGTGATTGTGAGCTAAGTTGTAGAAATTTATAATGTTTAAGGAAATTGAGTCGCCTTCCGACTGGACCTAATTTGATTCTCGAGTACAAGAAATTTGGCAGCAGCAAAAACTCACTTTTAAATTTGTGAAGTTTACAGGTGACGATAAAATTTGACTGTGTAATGGGTGACAGTTACAACGGTAGTGGTGTAAAATGATTATAGGGTGATAGTGAAGGGGCAAATAAACATCAAATCAGTTGCATTAGATGGGAACAGTAGTATCATCAACCTTACAGTCCAGACCTCATACTCAGTGATTTTTACTTGTTTCGGCACTTGGTGGCCAACGATTTAACGATGACGAAGAACTGAAAGCTGCACTAAGAAACTGAGTTCATTCACAGGAGGCAGAAAATTTCTTTGACATTGTATTTATAATCATGTTGGTCTGTAATGCAAACGTTTTAACAAAAAATGTAAATTTTGTTGGAAAACATATAAACTCAGGTAAAGTAAAACATGGAAATAAATATATGCTAATGGTATTTTCAATGTTTTTTACTTGTTACAAATAGAACCATATTTTAAAAATACTTCTCATATCACATTTCTTTAACAGGCTGGAATTCTGCATGTTTGTAAAATAGAACGAACAGGTTTTCTTTCTATATATATGTATATATATATATATATATATATATATATTTTTTTTTTTTTTTTTCTGTAAAATCTTAATTTAATAATTTTTATATCATTTTTATTATTTACATTTTATTTTGAGCCATTAATGATTATTAAATGTTAAAATTGTTAATATATATATATATATATATAGGTATTTTATTTCTGTGTAACATTGCAATTCGGCATGATTTTAAAACAGCAATTTCGAATTTTTTGTTGTAGAATCTTATATTTTTATGCGTTTTATTTTTAATATTTTCTATAGATATTTAAAATTGTTGTTAAATGTTAGTAAATACTATCTTTTAATTATTTTTTAAATGAAATTTATTTAACTTTCCTTTAGATGCACATATATTTGTATATAATCCTTAAAATACACAAAAACAAAGTATAAAAACATATTAAAAAATAAAAAATTATGTACGCTTTTTTTTCCTTTTTTTCCTTTTTTCCTGAATTAATCACCATTCATTCTCGTGCTAGCTTAGCAATTTTCTTCGTATGTATATCGATTATAGTAATCAAAGTATATGTAAAGAATCTAAAAGGAAGAAAAATAAATAAAACTTTAGAAATCTGAAAAGGATTGAATTGAAAATGTTAAGTTATTCATGCGAATAAGAACAACTCTCCAGGAAAAAAAAAAATAAATAAGAAGACTTTTTTGTTCAAGATTTCGCTGATGAATTAGAATTACACGCATTTTACATTAAGTTATTTCGCTTCACATGATCAAGAAATTTTCTTTTCTGCGATGTAAAATGTTTTCTTTGTCATATTTAAATAATAAATATATTGCATTTTTTTTTCTAAAGAAATGTATATCTAAATTTAAATCGTCTAGATATCTTTATGTTAGTGCATATTTTTGAAGAAATGGCTTTACAAATAAAGTTACATGATAACTTAAAATCGAAAAAGCTGTTGAAACTTTTGTCATTCAGATTAAATTGAATAAACGTTAAACGTATTAATATATTCTAATAATAATATTATTTAATAAAGTAACATTAAAGATAATAATAAAGTTTTTTATTTATAAAATTAGAAAAAAGTGGAAATAAATAAATGATTAAAAACATTGATTTAAATAATAGTATTAATGAATAAGGCAATATCATTTCCTTATACATTAACTGTAACCTTCATCGATCTGCTCTGGTGCACCTTGCTAAATAGACTTAGTAAGTAAACTTAATTAATAAATAAAATTAAACTAAAGACAGTCCTCAAAACATATTTTATTTTAAAACAGTAGATGTTTGGGGATTTCAACAACCCCTTATAAGTATACAACGACAGTATAGTGTGATTGAAAAGTCCTTCCAAGTGTTAATTTGGTTATAGTAGAAACGAATCTTGTACTAAAAAGAAAAACTTTTTTTTTTTTCCAAGCCATTTTGAATTCAAAAAAAGAATTCAAATTCAAATTGTAAGTCAGTCTTGAATTTTTTTAACCTTTTATTTCCGTACTATTTTTTTTTTCCATATTTTCACGAATTTTTACTTTTGTTTTTGTGGTACGGGCATTAAAAGTTAAGATTCTTTAGTTAAGATTCTTTATTTGAAAAGAATTCAAATCAAGAATTTGAAACGGCGTTTACAGGGAAACAAAGAAACAAACAAACAAATAAAAAGCTTTCTATGTATTAGAATTTTCTAAATCGAAACCAGTGGTACTGGTGTAGTTGAAATCTCGTATGAAATACAGAATACAAGATACATTGAGCAGACAATTCATGTGTTCAACATGACGTATATTGGTGACGTTACCTGTTGAACACATAATTGTTAACATGTGTTCAACAATTTACGCGTTCAGCAAGTTTAAATATACAGTTACAGTGGCATTCGACGAAAATGCGCATGATATATAAACCGATGTAATTATTAACAGATTATATATATATATATATATATATATATATGGGAGAAACAACAGCTTACACAATTCGTAACTTAATCTGGAGCATTATACGAATAGGGCATAGTGAATTTTTGTGGTTTTCTTTAATTGTAGGTGCATAATGCTAAAGAATCTTAACTTTTAATGCCCGTACCACAAAAACAAAAGTAAAAATTCGTGAAAATATGGAAAAAAAAATAGTACGGAAATAAAAGGTTTAAAAAATTCAAGACTGACTTACTAGCTACATGAACAGAACACGTGAATACAAATACAAAATAATTTCGATTTACAATTAAAATTTAAACCAAAAAATTCATGATAATATTGAAACCAAAAAAATTCATCATGAAGGGGAGTTAAAAACATAGAAGGCACGAATTTATTTTTACAGGTTTAAACCTTGATATATTTTAGAGCAACAAAAAATAACAAATTAATTATTTCCAATCTCTAGTCGAATTTGACAATTTTCTTAATCATGATTAATATGATGGAAATCAGTTTTTGAATTTGTGTATTTCTTCAAATCATAGTTATTTGCTTAAACGATTTTTATCTATCAGTATTCAAAATACACTCATGCCTACATTTTCCAGCCTAACGACAAATTTTTTTCTTTCAGAACGATTAAATTCTTATGCCTCATTTAATATTTTATGTTTGCTGACAAAATTTTCTTTTTATTTTTATCATCAATAAACGCTGCATTTTGAGTGCATTTTTATGCAAATGTAATTAAGATATTGTCATCCTGCAAACGAAAAAGAAAAAAAAAAACTCTTATTTTATACTTTCTACAACTTTTATTTCTCATAACGATTAGTATAAACTGTTATTAAGCACACTGAGAAAAAAATATGTATGTACCTCTTTCATCTAGAACGAATAATTAGTCAATTTCTAAATCCCCAAACTAGAAATATAGACTTCCGAGTTATGCGTACAAGTTAAACAAATAATCTGCATAGATGAAAATATCGAGAATTTCTAGTCTACACTTTTCTAGACAGCGAAACATTACAGTTGAACCTTGTTAACGTGTAAACACGCTTAACGTGAATTACCTTTCACATGAAATGTTTTCACAATCCCTGTCAAAATGAAGATTAGTTTAGTTATGTGAAGATTAGTTACTGATAGCATGAACTACTGATAACATGAACAGTTTCCCGCCTTTTAAGATTCCTGTTAACGAGGTTCGACTGTAATATGAATATTATGAATCCTTTGTCTTGCAAAAAAGACTCGCTTGATTTCCTAGAATTGGGTCATAAAAGAAGATTATGGTTACTACCTGTTGTGTTGAAATTTATTTTAAGAGATTTTTAAGTATGTTTGATCACTATAATATAGGAAAACGATCTAGAAATCTATTAGGGATTTTCGAAACGCGCTATCACGGGGAACTAGCATTTATAAGGATAACATGATACAATTTTTATTAAGTTTCTATATATCAGTCACATTTTTTTTTTCAGTGTATTTTATGTAATTAGTTACTTTAAAAAAATCGAACAATGGATTTACAGATGATATTATTCTAGCAAAATAAAAATAAAATTAACATTCTACAAAATTTGTTTACAATGTGTTGCAAGAGAAATTATCCGTATTTGTAAATTGAAAACAATTTTATATAATTAAATAAATATAATATCAAAATTAAGCAAAACAGGAAAATAATTACTCTGATATTTCCTTTTACGCATCAAGTTTCTAAATGTACTAGTCAAAATTTTAATGAATATGAATAAAAAATTTGTTTGAATTCTGTATAAGTAAATATGAACAACATTTTCAAATTTAATGAAATTTTTATTCTTAGTAATAGAAAGTCATATTTCTAATACTTCACTTAATTTTTATATTGTATTTAAAAAACTAATGAAATTTTCTAAGGCAAAGAAAAATAAAATAAAATACATTATCAAAATCTACCCTTTTAAATATATTTAATAAAAGCTATTTAAAAAGCACCTGGTCAAAGTTTTATAATTTACAAAAGCTTATTTAATTACAAAGATAGTTTTCTCTATTTCTCTTCTTGTTTATTTCAAAATAATTGGATCCGAATCAATTTCTAAATTTTGTTTAAAATATTATTCACGACATTCCAAACTTCGTTTATAAACGTATTGCAGAGTATGGATATCCAAAATGTTTAAACTCGTTTAAAGTTTGAAACACAGTGTTTAATATGTAAACTTTAGACCGTATGATCTTAATTTGTCCACCATGTAAAACGTCTCTGTTTATGAAATAATTCTAAACTTTAAAGGCTGAGCGTTGTTAAACATCGATTTTCTTGTACATAGCGCATGTTAATTCGAAGACACCATTTGAAGTTAATGGATTTATTATACAAGTTAAAAGACATATAAATTCTTATTTTGGATTTCTCGTAACAGTAATTTCTCTTAACGGTCAGTAGTAAATAGTACCAAGTGTTTTACGTATTTAAACAATTATAATGATAAAATAAAAGCAAACAAATACTTTCTTCAACACTATTCCCGCATCAGCACAGCTGTCAAAATTTACTTTTTTTAATGAAACTTTATCTAGGTTGATTTTATCCTTTATATATATATATATATATATATATATATATATATAAGCATATATGTATTTTTATACAAGTAGTTAATATTGTTGCAGAAATTTATAAAAGATTTCTGTTAAAAACTCCTCGTAGCCGAAAAGCGTAAAAGTTGGCAGCTATGCATCAAGTAAAAATAATAATAATAACATATAAGAGTAATTTCTCGTTATGGATAATTGAAGGACTGTTAACCACTGAAAAGTAATTGTATAAAAATGTTATTAAAATAAAATCAGAGGAAAAAAAACCCCTGAAAATTATAATAATAACTTAATGAAATATTTTATAACAGTAATTTCTATTAAAGGTAATTAAAAGGTATTATTAAGCATGTTAAGTAATTAAAATACAATAATGAAATTAAAATATTTGTGTTCCTCAGAACATCTCAATCCTGCTTTGGTATCAAGTTCTGAATATACAAAATAGAAAAATTTAACCATCAGGGTTGAAAGATTTGAGGAACTTTTTATTCAGTATCTACCGCTAAATTTTACTTGTAACGGTTACCTAATCACGACTGTTATGTATATCAATTATCAGTTAGGTTAGTTAAATTATTGGTGACTATTGAATAATAATAATAATAATAATAATAAGTCTAGCAACACTGGTAATCACACTGTAAATACAAGTGTCTGAAATTCAGACACAATTGTGTCTAAAATGGGTGTTTAATTTTAAGATGCTAAAAAGTGTTATTTCAGATACTTGAAGTATCTTAAAAGGCACATGGTTTCACACTCGAAGTGTCTGAAATTCCGCCATCTTTGATTCTGTATACAGTGAATATTTTTCTTAAATAAATAAATAAAAAGATGCGTTTTATACTGTTTACCTTTGAAAAATAGATTTTAGAATCTCCTAGAGCATAAAAAAACTAAATAAAAAGCATTAATAATTTTTACAAAAACATTCCCCGTTGCCTGCGCCGGGAATAGAAGTGACAATCAACGGATTCAAAGTCGAACGTCTTCCCAATCAAGCCATCGGTACTCACGCTGTATGCTGCTTGTATAATGAAATATATTCTAGTATCCGTAAAACAAATCGAAGTTTTATGTCTTTGCAATAAAACTGTACACAAGAAGTAAAGCTTAATACGTATTATTATCTTAAATTTCATATGTAGAGGTTTAGAGTTTCTTAAAAAAAAAAAAAAAAAAAAAAAAAAAAAAGCGTAATAAATATAAAATAAAATAAAAAAAATCAATTGAGGTAGTGAATCAACGAATGCTTTGCCAGCTTCGCTGGTCACTATATTTAAAGGGGACTAATGTGCAAGTTGTACCTGACGGGACTAAAGTGAAAGTTGTACCTCAAGGGACTAATGTGAAAGTAGTACCTCACGGGACTAATGTGCAAGTTGCACCGAACGAACAAAATATTTCTTTCAACGAAAATGCCTACTGACCCTGGACGATAGGTCTAATATATCGTATCATATTATATATCGTATTTATCGTAATATAACTCAATACTTATTTCGCTTCCTTCTTCGACTCGTTTTAATACGCATTTTTTATATGCATGAGCAGCCCCCGAAAAACAAAAACATTAAATCATTATATTCATTTTTTTACTTATTTTTATTTCATATTATTTCACGCGCACTTTTTATTTCCTAATTCAAAATTATTAAAAAAAACTTTTTCGATATCGCTTGTAATGATACTGATTATTATTAATTTTCTTTTCTTTTTCTTTCAATAATAATAATAATAATAATAATAATAATAATAATAATAAAAGATTTTGATGAAATTCTGGCAAAAGCAGAATTTAGCGGAGGACGGAGGACTATTAGTTTTTTTTTTTCTTTTTTCATATTCTAACATCGCTTTCAAATTATTCAATTATAATTTTGATAAATTTTAGATTTCGACAAATGTCCAACTATCGAAATCGACAACGCAAAAATCCCAGATTGAGACTAATTGGCCCTCAGTCCTAAAAATAATAGACTATGAATTTTTAATTTTTTTTTTTTTTTTTTTTTTTTTTTTTTTTTTAACTGGTATTTGCAATAAAACAAACTATATGCATGAAACCAAAAAAATTGCTCTTTTACATTTTGAAGTGCAGGGAAACATAAAATAATTTTTAAAACGCGGGAAAAAAATCAATTATGTACAAATTGTTTAAGATTATTTAGTTACGAATTCGCTTTCTTAGCTACAAGTTACATGCTTCGTTCATCTTAATATTTTTTGTTTTACTACACGTGAAAACTTTAAATAAAAATTAACTTTGTTTTTTAATTTTTAACAGAATAAGTTCGCATCTAAGTATTTTAAATAAGTTAACTACTTATATTATATAAAAAAATATCAAATTTATTAAAAAAAAAAAAAAAAATGTTAAAACAGGATATGCATGCTGCTTAAAGTAGATTCCATATGAAAAAGTTTGTTAAGTAATAAAAAGATCTGAATTTCTAAGTATCTGAAATTTGTAATGTCTGAATTTTTAAATGCCTAAATTGTAAAATGTCTGAAATTTTATGTATCTAAACTGTAATATGTCTTAATTTAAGACATATCAATCTTATTTAGACACTTATCTCAGCTCATTTATAAAAAATACATTTACGTGTCTTAATTTAAAACAGCACATGCGTAAGTGTTTCAGGCATTTATGTGCCTGAATTGGCATTTCAGACACATTTCTGTCTGAATTTAAGACGATTCTATTAACAGTGCAAATGATAAAATCTACATCAAATTGATATAGAGGCTAGAGATTATATTTGGTCCAGATATAGATGTAATTTAACAGTTAATTTACATTATTTCAGAAAACAGGAAGTTTCTGTAAGAATATTACGCAATTTTTCTATTCTATAACATAATTTTTTTAACACGAAATAAACTTTTGGAGTCTTATATAATATATCATACTTGCCAACTTAACCGGGAAGATTGTTAGTACCGCCCTTTTCTGCTTTTTTTTTTTTTTTTTCACACCATTCTTTTTTTCAGAGTACTTTTCTTCTTATTTAATCGTAAATATAATTGAAGAGAATTACTCTAAAAATTAAGTGGTGTACGAAAAGGGGCGGGAACTAACAATCTTCCAAGTTAGGTTGGTAAGTATGATATATATATATATATATATATATATTTAATTTGCACTGACATTAAACTAAAATACTATCATCATTTAACCCCGATTTAATAATTTGCAGATGTGGTGACAATTACTAAATTTAACACATTCATAGGTGAAAATCTTAATTTAAGATAACAAAAAAGCCCAATTAATAAGTAGATTTCTCTTAAAAACTGTCAAAAAACCGTGTTTTATTTATTCATACGTATACACGCATATAATTAGGATTTAAGAGAAGGCTACTAAATCAGTAATATACTGAAATATTTTACTGATATTCGAGATAACTTTAATTTGTGTAGTTTATAATACAATGGAATACATTCGTTCCACATTGTTTGCTACCATTATTTTAAAATAAAATTTTCCATATTTTAAAATCACAAAAATCACTGTAAAAATATGATAAACACTTCTGCATAGAAATACTGCTGACAGAAAATCGGAACTATTTTATCCCTGATTACAATTTTCGACCTCTTGCTTTCATATGAAGGATACAATTTAATTTACTTAAAAATAAATAAATAAATAAATAAATAAATAAAATAAGAGCCATGTATTATAAATAATACCTCCATAATATGCATCATATAGAAATAATGAATTACGATTTGTCTGATTTTCTGAAATTGGTAATATCTTATCATAGCCTCCTTAAGTAGATGCCTGTCGCGTGGCTCTTAAGCTTGGCAACAGTTCAAGAGGTAGACAGCGCCACCTGGTACAGATTTTGCGACTTTTTTATTCAACTGTCATCAAAAATTTTTAAAAGTGGGATTTGAAATACAAAAAAAAAGAAAAAAAAAAAAAAAAAAAAAAAAAAAGGCGAATAGAATCAGTGTTGCCAGATTTGGGGACTTTTTTATTCAACATCCACCATCAAATTTTTATTGCAACAGTTGCCTAATCACATCAGAGATTAATCATCTATTATGTGCGTCAAATTTTACTTCTCAAAGTTATTGGTGGTAGTTGAATAAAAAAGTCCCCAAGTCTGGCAACACTGAATAGAATCGAAGAAATGTCAATTATATGTATTACACATCACTTCTTAAAATTATTGGGGACAGTTGAATAAAAAAGTCGCGCAATGTGTACCAGGTGGCGCTGCCTACCGTTCGACCTGTTGCCAAGTTTAAGAGCCATGCGACAGGCATCTACTTAAGGTGGCTATGATCTTACTGTCCAGTTAAAAATTAAGTAAAGTGATTTTAAGTAATTTGTCATAAGGGAAACCTTTACAATGATGATAAATAGTCTAGCCAACAAGTACATTAAACCTCGCAAAAGGTCCTAAAACTTTTTTTTGTATGCTTTTTTCTTCTATACACCGAGACACTAAATATAAACCCAATTTTACGAACTCTAAGACATTTGGTGATGCCTAGAAGATCCGGGAAAATCTCGAATTTTGAAAACTCTTTTCAGATTTCGATAAATAACTTATTATCTTTAAGTTCCACACACACACACACTCAAAAAAAAAAAAAAAAGAATATACCGGGTGATTCAAAATAGATGTTACAGCGATTATCTCGTAAACTAAAAAAGATAGAAACAAACTTCCAATGACAAAATTGGTGCAAATTAAGAGTAGATTTCAGATATGGCATTCTTTTGTAAAAGGGGCTGTATACATATTAAATACGAAATTTAATTTTTATACTGCCCCTCCTATCATATGACTTATATTTAGAAAAATATTCTCCTCGCTCTAACAATCAAAATAAAAAAAAAATCATTTCTCTAAGTCAAAATCTCGCTGAGTTATTGCAATTTGAAAAATCTAGCATTTTTCGCCAAGTCATAAGGGGTTGTATCAAAAGTGAGAAATTGTAATTACTATTGCTTTTGTAATATGGCACACGTTGACCAGCGTCAGGGGGGAAAAAAAAGAAATCATTCAGAAAAAGACGGCTATTTTAACCTGTAATGTCTCTCTTTCTCCTAGTGAATACACAAGAGAATACTCATTGATAATTTACAAATAAAATTTATGAATAATTTATGTACTAAAAGGGACTTTTCAAATTCATTTTTCTTTCTTTTCCTATATACATTCTCTTACTCATATACAAGGTGTAGAGAAAGAATTGTTTTTGAGTCAAATATTCGAAAATTAGCTTTTGTTATATTAGCACGTTTTCAGATCCTCTGAATTCAAAAATCATGTTTTTACCGGTTGGTCTCTCTCTCTCTCTCTCTATGTGTGTAAGTGTGTCTGTGTGTTATTAGAATATCTCAAGAACAAATAGTAGCAGAAAATCCAAATTCGATATTCTAAATCCGTATCATATTGCGGTGCTACACTAAAGTATACGTTACGATCAGACAATTGTTTGTTTACAGGGTCATTCAAAAGAATTCAAATACATTACGTCTGTGAACGAAATTTCTCATATGTACAGTGTGACATGTATAGACTGCCCTAAACAAAATGAAAATAAATTTTTTAGACGCATAAAGCATGTTTTATGTAGATTGTGGTAGAGCAACCATTCATCATTCATTTACAGGGTTACCCACAGTATTTCGATATATTGGAGCTATACTTGGGAATTGCTGGAAGTGTATTTCATTTTGTGTTACCCATTTTACATATAACACTAAATTTACGTACACAAAGTCATGTGTATATAGTTTATAGACAATATACAGGGATACCCAAAATTAAGGTAATTTTTTTATTATTATTATTATTAAATGTACTTGGTGTAAGTGTTTGCTGCATTTTTTTTTTCGAAGAACACTGCTGACACAGAACGGAAAATTAATTTCTCATACCCATACTGTAAACAAAGTAGCTTTTGGAGAGCGATTTTTTTTCTGTATAATATCAAATTTTGAGGCCTCCTGAATACGAAAGGTAAATTTTTATTCGTTGATCTATATATATATGAATTATCAGCCTAATTTAACAACAAATAATCTGGTGTGCCACTCACACGACTTTATCTTACCCTGAAATTTAATACCTTAAATACAGGTTGGAAATTAAGAGGTAACATAAAGAGTACTGTTATGTAAACCTATGTTAAAATAATTCAAATTAGGCTTCGGAAGAGTTTTATATGATAATTAGTTCTGTGTGAGGGGGGGATCTCCTGAAATTATTCGTTTCCTAAAATTATTCGACGCAGGCAATAATCAAACTTTAAAAAACTTGACTTTGGTAATAAGGAAGCCTCAAAACGTGTAAATACACAAAACACAAGCGTTGCATATTTAGCTTAAAAACTTACATTATTTATCATAAATCTATGAGGAATTCATTTCCATTCTTCAGCAGCTTTCCTGGACATGGTAAAATATTATAGTAAAGCACTTTCACTAACAATAAAAAAGAATATTATAGCTTAAATATTTGTAACCCTGTATATCTTTTGAAGAATATGTACAAACCACAAAGTGAAGCTAAATATAAACCTATAGTAATAATATACGGCACAACCTAAAATGCACTTCCATCAATTTTCAGCTATTGTCGCATTATAATGTAGTTATTTTTTGTGTAACCCTGGAAATGAACAGTGAATGATTTCCCTGCCATATTCTACATGAGGCATGTTTTTATGCATATAAAAAATATATATTCATTTCATTTGGTTTAGGGCAGTCTATAGGTGTTAAACTCTAGTTACCTGCAATTTTCCCCATAGACATAATGTATTTGAATATTCTTGAGTGTCCCTGTACCCGAACCATTTGCTTCATCTCAGTGAAAAGCTTAGTGTAGCTCCCTATATGATACATATTTAAAATACCAAGTTTGGAATATCTGCTGCTATTTGTTCTTGAAATATGCTGATAACAGACACACACACACACACAGACCAACCGCTAAAAACACTATTTTCATATTCAAGCACCTCAAAACGTGTAAATATAACAAAAACACACTTTCGAAAATTTGGCCCCAAAACAATGCTCTCTCTACCTTATGGGTATCAGAAAGTAATAACTACAGGAAATACGAATTTGGTACTTTGGATTCCATATCTAGTTGCCACTTGAAATTTGAACAAGGTTTGCAAGTTTCAAGGGAATAGATAACAGACTTGATTTATGTTTTGATAAGTATAGGCACTATAATTAAACAGGGATTGAGAAGGGCGGTAACCCCCCTGACATAGAATTATACATCTATACCATATCATATTCTATACAAAACATTATTTTAGAATATTAACAATAAATATGAATTTCCTTATGATTTTTACAGTATAAAGTTATTTAAATGTAACTTATAGGAATATCTGTCCCAAAACGCAATACATTGGCATTTTTGTGCGTTCGTGTACATAAACCAATTGTAGAGAATTAATTAATGCCATTTTGAATAGGAAATATCATATAGTAAACCTGAATAACACCTGTCATTTCTCAAAATATTTACAGACGCTGGGGACGGGCAGACGGCCAGATGGACAGTCAGACAAAAAAAAAAAAAAAAAAAAAAAAAATGCAAATTGAAATCTTATTCACAGTTAAAAATTGTTAGAAAATGTTTAATGTAAACGAAAATGCAATTCCAGCAAATATTCAATAATAACCCTTAACGTAACTGAATATTTTTGTGTGCCCTGTAAATCTAATGCTAATCGTACTGTACAGAATAGAAAGCACCCTTTTGTGCATATGAATAACATATTTCAATTTCATTAAGACTTACGCAAAGTAATTAAATTTTGGTTTATAGAAATATCTTCACATAGAACGCAATGCTTTGGAATATTTTCGGGTGTCCCTGTATACAAACCAGTGATGGTGTTTACTCCATTTTCTATAGAAAATATCCGATAGAAAACTATAACATATTTCAATTTTATTAATATATGCATAAATTAAAGGTATTAAAATATGGTTTATAAAAATACCTCTCATAGAACACAATGCTTTGGCATAGTTTCGGGTGTCCCTGTGCACAAGCTAGCAGAGGTATTCACTCCATTTTCAATAAGGAACATCCGATAGTGAACTCAAATAACATATATCTGTTTCAGGGAATTCTATGAGTATTCACGGGAGTTAGAGCGCAGACACACAGAAAGACGGATGGACAGACAGACAAATCGAAGTCATTAACACTTTTCAATCTTGCTGGAATTGTTAAAGAGCCGAAGTTCTTAAATTTTTCAACCATGATGGAAAGTGGTAAAAATAAAGCAAGAAAATTTCACACGGTTTTGCTAGTCTTTTAATTTTTTCCCTCTCTTAACCTGTTTTAATTTGCAGGTGACCCCCCTAAGAAATTTAAGTATTAAAATTTTTAGTCTTTTAATTTTTTCCCTCTCTTAACGTATTTTAATTTGCAGGTGACCCCCCTAAGAAATTTAAGTATTAAATTTTTTAACAATACAAAATAATGTAAATTTGCATTAAGCTCTTAAAACTGTTGGTTTCACGTGTTTGAACGATTTTAGTTACTATTTTAAAATAAAGGATCTTTTTTAATTTTTCCTCATCTCATAGATAACCCCCTAAAGTCAGCCCGTTGGCGTCGAAAAATAGATGCCAAAATGGAAAAAAAAGTGGTGTAAGTCACCATTTTCAAATCGCAATAACTCAGCGAGATTTTGACTTAGAGAGATGATTTTTTTTTAATTTTGATTGTTAGAGCGAGGAGAATATTTTTCTAAATATAAGTCACATGATAGGAGGGGCCGTATAAAAATTAAATTTCGTATTTAATATGTATACAGCCCCTTGTACAAAAAAAATGCCATATCTAACATCTACTCTTAATTTGCTCTAATTTTGTAATGGGAAGTATGTTTCTATCTTTCTTAGTTTACGAGATAATCGCTGTAACATCTATTTTGAATCACCCGGTATATATATGTTTATATTATACATAATTTATAGAGGATTAAAGTTAATATAATATGACAAAATGAGTTTGTTTTTAACCATTTTAGGTTTTGAGATTTAGCACTTAATTTATGAACGTTTAACAGCCTTTGTAAAGCTTGTACGAATACACAGTTAAAACTGAAAATTATCTTCAATCTTATAAATTAAAGCTAAATGAATATCTAATTACATTACAATTCTTTACCTTCTTTACACTTAGTCGTTTAAAAATTTTTTCATGTGCTTTTTAGACTATTTTTACGAATTAATCAGAATCATGTTACATGAAACATTTAAGTGTTTTCATTATTATTATTATTTTTTTAATTATTATTATTATTTATGTACAAAAATTCTTGCTGAGAATAAAATATTTTGATATTAACTACAAAACAGTGTTTCACTACCGAACTAAAATAAATAG
Source organism: Salticus scenicus (assembly GCA_963930645.1). NCBI lineage: Eukaryota > Metazoa > Arthropoda > Arachnida > Araneae > Salticidae > Salticus > Salticus scenicus. The sequence continues at coordinate 211,776,123 of OZ005649.1, forward strand.
AAATAATATGTTATTAAAACTTCAGGCCTCGCAGAGTTCGAAAAATTTTACGCTCTTTTAATAATATTGGCACCCCAATTTTAAAATAATACTTTTTAACAAACTTCTTTAACGATTAAACACTGAAAAATATTCAACAACAATTCCTTTTTGACCATACTGGTGGCAATATAAAAAAATAAAGGTAAAATTTTCGGAAAGTTGCAAGGCCTGAAACTTTAATATCAGCGCATGTAAAATTTACGAAAATTTAAATGAAACGCTTTGTATAGTTGACATAAAAAACATAAAGTATACTATTTTAAATTTTCTTGAACAAATATTTACTACTGAATAACTTTACTACATTTAAGGTAAATTTATTAAAACTATATATATATAAGGAAACGGAAAAGCACACATTTGTTTAACTTTCATTTCGCAAATTTATTTCTCATTTCCCATCTATTAAAATTATACGTCGAAATTTTATCTTTATTTGTCATATAACTAGATATATTAAAATTAAGTTTCTTAATAAAATAACTCTTCATAAATTTTGATTTATCTTCTTATATATTTTCAAGTAGGTTATTTTAAATTTGTTCAGAGCTCTGCCATTACAAAAACACAATATTAATTAGTAAATTTATAGAAAATATAAGAAACCTGTTGAGCATTGCAAATTTCATAATTAATTTAAATTTACAAAATACAAAGATGAAATTTGAAAGCGATTTCGTTTAGTTTCTTGCAAATGGTGAGGGTGTTGTGACAAAAATAATCTGGTGTCGCAAACACACTTCTATTTCTCACCCGCATTTTAATATGTATCTATATATCTATATACAGTATAACAACGTTTCCTAAGCCTAGAAGTGAAGACGAGTCCAAATTATTGGAGGGGTGCCAAAATGACCGGCAGGTTGGAATGTAGTAAATGTCCATTAGACGTTCCCTTATCACTTATTTCCTGTTAATGATAGAGATTATTAAACCTATATTAACACTGGACATTCACATTTGCGCAGACATTCCCATGGTCGCAAGAAATGTGGTTAAAGAATATATATATATATATATATATATATATATATATATATATATATATATACAAAATATACATACATATATATATGTATGTAACAGCCCTACATTTTTATTTGAGGAATATGATCAATTGATTTTGGCAATTAAGTGTATATTTTAATAATTTATACTCACTATGTACTGCATTTGAAATTATCATAGAAAAAAAAAAAAAATGCGTAAATAGCTGGAAATGCGCTTGCAGTAATTCTCCTAATATTACTTTGTGTGTCCACAAATTTTCATATCCTATTTCGTAGAAAACATAATTTTGTGCATTTAAAGATATATCTAAGGCATTTTAATTACGTTTAGTGCAGTCTGCGTATATTAAAATATAGTGACGAGAAATTTCACTCATAGATGTAATGTATTAATTCTAGTTCACCTCCGTATACACGGAATATCTGTCCGGTCTGCGTAAGAGTAGCTTATATGTTTAGACCGCACCATGCGATATAAAGTAATATACTCAATTGAATCCTACTGCAGATATTATTTCTTGTTTAATGATTCAGTTTTTGTGCTACTGATAACGGTTTTTGTTCATGATACAAGATTGTAGGCTCACATATGTACAAGCAGGTATACATACCACTAATCACAATTTTTTTTTGATATATATAAAACACCCATTTGAATAATAATCTTTTCTAAAACATATGTAAAATTTACACGTCATTTATTTTATTTATATATTCCAGCTAATGACTTTGCATTTTTTTTATGCAATTAAAAAATACATAATGTTTCTCTTATTCAAATAAATATTAAAGTTTATTAAAAAATTAAAAATCTATTGTATTTTTATTAAGTAAGAGTAAAACCAGTGTAAAACTACAGAACGAAAAATACAAATAATTTCGTACCTTCAATCATTTCGATGAATATAAAACATGTATAATTTTAAACTTTTATAAAATGAATAAAGGAATAAAATTTAATTAAAAACATTTTAGTGTCACTTATTTCTTAAAATTGAAAAGAATAAAGTTTCTGCAATTTTAATAAATAAACACTAACATCTGATAGATTGTCCTTTGATAAAAATTATAAAAAATATATAAAAACTAGCAGGCTTTGCCCGCTTCGCTGGTCATTATATTGAAATGAATCCCCAAAACAGCATATCATTGATAATAATAAAATATCTTAAAAAAAAAAAAAAAAAAAAAAAAAACATTGAAATCCGTCAAAATCTAATTTTAAGTTGCCCAATGCCTTCGGCAGGCCCTTACCCCCCCTCCCTCGCGGTTACAGTTGAAAGTTTTACAAAATCTCATCAAAGTGCATATTTCGCACACTTAATTAACATCCACACACCAAAATTCGCCATTCTTAGGTAATTTGGACGGATTTAAGCTTCAAAATGTGGTTTTTGCCCCGCCCGCCCCAAGAGGAAGGAGGGGCGGGGGTAAATTTCCAAAATTACTTTATATTTCATGTTGCATACACATACCTGACCGACACATAAAAGAAAATTGAGATCATGAAATTATTTAAAGCTGAGCTATGCTTTAAAACTTTTTTTTTTTTTTTAATCTCTCCTCCCGTTCTTAAAGGAGGGAAGGAGGAGTGAATTTCGCAAAATCTCTTCATACTATGAGTTAGATACATATAATCGTCCCTTACATAAAAAATGTCCAACCTTAGATAATTTAGTGCAGCGTTACGCATGAATACATGTTTTTGCCCCCCCATTCTCCAAAGGGCGGTAGGGTGGAATTTCATAAAATCCCTTTGTAGTGTGTGTTCAGTTCGATTTCCTCGTGTGTTGAGTACCCTTCTTCCAAAATCTTTTCCCTTCCCCCCCCCCCCTTAAAAACCCAAAATTCCAAAATCGCAGAAAATATTTTTTTTGGACTGAAGTCTGGTCTTTCCATCTGCAATTTCTTCACCGTTAAGTAATTTTGAGCCGAGTTAAGCCTTCTGCCCCCCCCAAGGAGACGGTGGGGGGGGGGGGTATTTTGCAAAATTCCGTCTTAGTTGGGGGTCAGGCTCCGAAATCCAACCTGGTCACTAAAATTTGTGACCCTCTTTCCCACAGAATCGTCATGGCAGTGTTGAGTCAGTGAATCATTGAGTTTACTCTTTTATATGTACAGATTTGTTTATATTTTTTATGGACTACTTGGCTTAAGGTTGTTGTCACAAAAATAGAGTCCTTGGCGAAAAATGTCCTATCTACTTCAGTATTAAAATTAAAAATATACCCAGGATTATCAACTAATAAAGCTCTTTAATACAGATCTGAATTAGCTTTCATTTTCTTATTATTTAATTTTGATAATGACGTTATGTTGTCATGTGCCTAAGCAAATTTAATATGTATTATTTTTTTTATTATTATTCGCGTAAAATATTTTTTGGCAACAATTAAAAATTAAAATAAATTATTTTAAAATTTTATTATAGAAGAAATATTTATATTATACAGAAGATTAATTAAAAATTTACATTTTTTCCGGTATAAATAGTAGCCTATGTCTTATTCCAGACTATTACCTATCTCTATACAAAATTTCATCCAGATCCGTTTAGCCGTTGTGGTGTGATTGAGTAACAAACATCCATCCAAACTTTCGCATTTATAATATTAGTTAATAATTAATATTATTTATAGTTATCGTGTGCATGTGTTAGATTGAGTTATTTTGCTATCAAATTGACAAAATTTTAATTTTAAATTTCAAAACTCTGTCGTTCTTGGCGCTTATTGTATTTGGTGATCAAAAACGTAATACGAAAATATGTATGCCAGATGTATATTTTCGTAATATGCATTGTACGAAATATTGTTTCATATTATTCATTACTCTCTTAATATAAGTTGTTAAAATAACCATGATTTTTGAAAGTAATTAAATTATGTTCGCCAAATAATTTGTCGATATATATTTTTTTTTTCTGCTAAGGATGACCGATATCAAATCTATTCCGCTGCAATATCGTATCTTATATCAGATACTTTATTTAGACATTTGGAAAGAAATTTGACTTCAAATTATGATAGAATATTTATCATTTTCCTTTTAATTAGTGTATTAGTTGGATATTTATTGTGTAAATATCATCCTTTGAAATGAAATGTTTGTGTTTTCAATCGAATATAGAAGTTTGCCATTTTTTTTCCCCTAGAGTTTTGATATTAAAAATGCAAATTTTGTCAATTTTACAACAAAAATAACTTAATCTAACGCATGGACATGATAACTAATACATATCTATACCTAAATATGGGGATTAAAATCGGGAAATAATTTTCCTCGATTTTTAATAATTTTTACAAAAAATGCAATGGGCGTTTAACATAGGACATATTTTTCTTGAATCCACAAACGGCCAGTGACGTCATCACTTCGCTTGCGTATTAGCACTTTATCAATGTGTAAAAGAAATTTTTAATTAAAAATGACGTCATTTTTTGTGAGATGCATAATTTTTTTTTTTTATAATTTTTTATCGTTCACTTTTAGATAAATGTATTTATTTTCCTGTTGAAAAAAATAAATTCGTTTTTTTTTTTTTTTTTTTTTTTTTTTTTGGCAACAATTAAATTATGGATAAATTTAAATGGCTAATTTTTTGCTATTATTAGCTTACAAAATTGCTATTTTATGCATAAAAATCGCAAAAACAAATTTTTTTTTGGAATAAAAGGTAGCCAACTTTTTAAGTTAGGGTATAAGCTATCTCCATTACAAATTTCATCGAAATCCGTCGAGCAGTTTTGGCGTGAAACTCAGTCAAATAAATTCACGGACATAACTCTAGAAAACGTTTGTATGGGAAATAGTAAAGGGCTGTTTTTAGGGTTTTCCCGGAAATTATTCGATTTTTTCTCGCCTTTTAAACCTTCCCTAGACCTCCACGAACATTTCAAGACTAAGATAAGATAAATCCGTTCAGCCGTTCTCGAGTTTTAGTGAGACTAACGAACAGCAATTCATTTTTATATATATAGATTATAAAAAATATATAAAAATTATAAAATATATATATTATGTTTCGCAAATTTCCACATGACTTCCTTCAACCATTATGACACTTTGCAGGCGACCAATGGTGGATAGTAGAGAAGCAGTACCATGGCGAGAAAATTCTGTTGAATCTCTTGTCTGATAGCATTTTTCAAATTAGATACAGTTTGCGAATTACATGCATAGACTATTCACTTCATATAACCCTCCTGCCAGAAATCCATTGGAATGAGATCGGTGGGCCATGGCGGACATTGAAATTTGAAATGGCGGGATAGAACTCTACCACCACGCGTTTGTGTTAAAAAACGTTTAAAAAAAGACCCCAAATATAGGGAGCACGATCTAGCATCTACATATCAGATAGAGTATTTCGCTTTTGCAATTCGGAAAACTTGTATTTGGTCAACATTTCTAGACGTGTATGGTAAGGAGCATTCGTTATCATACTCATTTGTAGGCCTGAGGCAGTTAACGGAAAATGATCCTCATTGGACCGCAGAACATGTAAAGAACATCTGTCATATTCGTCATATAGGATAAGAAATTCGTTCACAAAATCTAGGCGAAGTTGGTTATCACTCGGTTATAAATTCTGGACTTGTTGGAACTGATACGAAACATTTGAAGTACAGAGCGCAGAATCTTGCGGAGTGTAGAATTCGACAGCTGCATAACGTGTGAAACACAGCGTGCATTTGCACGGGCAACTTCACTTACCATCTGATGGAATTCTTTAACACTTCGAGAAGAACGGGAGGTCATCCAGGCTGAGATCGTCTGCATGTGAAACCAATTTCTTAAAATTTACGTATCAAGCCCCGTGGATCTTTTATAGTACACAAGTCTCGGTGTCGCGCATGATGTCTGTGATACACACTCAATGTCTCTGCGGCATTTTGTACGTTCACATAATAAATCTTTACACTTTCCACCCGTTGTTCCCTTGAAAACAGCATGTTGTCCACAGAGAGAGAAAGCACAATACGCATCACGCATTTAACAGGGTTTTATCTGTCACCTAGTACGATGACGTCAGTCATTACGATGTCTTACGACTAAACACGAAATTAAGCTTACCTTGGTCTCTTCTTCTCGTTTCGAAGCAGAATCAGTAGGTTTTAGTCAGAGTCGAAGACTCAGTGTTACATCTGGTGTCATTAAAAATAAGAATCGTGCTCTGGTAGGCATACCACATGTTTTTCTCTTTTCATCTTAGCCTGTATAGCGCTGGCGACTTTCGTGCTGCAGGTACCGCTGTAAAGCTATTTATGTTCTTTTACGATGGGGATGAGATTAAAAAATGTAGTTGTTACCATTTAAAATTTTTGAAAATTTTCACTCTAACCTGTCAGAGTTTAACTGATATGATAGTTGTGCATAATCCAAAATATTCTGCATCAAACTTTTATTCAGTTTCTGTGAACGATATGAGAGCTACTCTCGCATGTGCCAGAATATTTTTTTTTTATAATCACCCTGTATGCAAGGTGTCCACTAAAGTTCATTCCCACCCTAATAACTGCGAAACGGGTACAGCTACAGTCCTATTGTGCCTAGGCACAATAAATTAGATATGCGATACAGGATGAAACCGTTTATGTTTTTATCCTTAAAACGGTAGACGATATGGGAAAATGAATTAAAATATTATAGATCATCGTCGATTCAGTGAGAAAAAACACCTTCAAGATTTGTATGCTAAAATCAGAATACTTTAAGCGTGCATTTATTTGTTTGTAATATTTTGGTCTATAAAGTGACAAAACGATCTTAGAAAGTAAAAAGCAACTAGGTATCACAATATATCTTTTTTTAAACATACTAAATACTTCTCTCCGTTTGTTGCAATGAACATTTGGGCCCTAGTTTGAAATTTACATAACACATGTGTCACCTGCTATGCTACTATATGTGGAACATTCGAATAAAAGGTGAACTAAAAAGATAAATTCCAAAACGTAACCGAATAATTGAATTATCTATTCAAAATTTATACTATCGATCCGTTTTTTCCATATTATCGAAGCTACAATAGCAAAAATTTGCAAAAAGTTTATTTTTCAAAAATCACAAATATTTTTGTGTACGGAATCTTACAGAGATAATCAAAATAATTTCGGAAGTTTTTCCACTTTTATCTAATTTCGATAGGAAAGAAAATGTATTCACGTTAAATAAGAAGGCAGTGATAATGCATAAATTATAAAAAAAAAATTATTATTAATTAATATACGAAATATCTTTTAACTTTTACTTACATATTTGTTAATAGTATTTAATTTATTAAAGTTTTTGTATAAATGAAACATATGTATAATTAAACTAAGTAATTAACCTAAACACATAAAATAGTGAAAGAATTTGCCACATGAATAA